>SPJY01000289.1:323935-563183 GCA_005191435.1 Raddia distichophylla
CCGCGGCGGCACGGCGAGAGGGCGGGCGGCGCCGGCGGCGGCACGGCCACGGCGGGTCGGCGGCTGCAGCCTGACGCCCTGAACCTGAAGAGCAGAAGCACAACTAAGCAAGAGCTCAGTCCAGAGGTGTCACTCATTCACTCAATCACTCATCAATATTTCAATAAGGTACTAGTTACTAGTTAGTAGTTATAAGTGAACAAAAAACTCAAATTAGGTACTTAATTCTTTGAAATGTCCAAATTGCATGTGCAGGTTCAAATTCATATGCTAACGTCGATGAAAATATGAGAGGTGGGGATGGACCAAGTCGTCTTTAATTAGGTACTTATTTTTATCAAGTTTGTTTTAGAATTAAGCATCGAATTGTGATATCATCTAAATTATGCATTAAATTCTTTGCTTCTATGAACTATCGGTACACCGTTTGTTTAGACGCTTGGTATAGTGGCCCTAGGCGTGAAAATTCACGAGCTCCGCCACTGATCTAGACGACCATTAACTATATCCAATTCTAGTTTATTAAGCGAAAATGTTGCTTTCTTTGCGCAAGGACACCATACCTTCCAAGATCATTTTCTTCGTTGACAGCGAAAGGAGATTCAGAGAATATCTGAAAGATAAGAACGGTTACAATTTAGCTGTCGGTCAGGCAAATGAGGAACTTTTACTAAATTTCTTTAGTAATTTTCAATAAGCATTTGAAGTTACCTTCCCGTTCTTGCTAGTCGATATCATAGGGAGATTGAAGTCACTGATTTTCGATGTGAGGGTTTTGTCGAGCATAACGTTTTCAATGTTGAGATTGTTCTGCACAATGGCTGGAACAGCCACACTGTGCAAGAATTGAACCCCTCTCACAACACCGATGGCAACAGAAACGCGCTGCGGCCATTTCAGTGTCGATGTATGTGCGGACAAATAAAGTAGAAGAGGAAGGATGGAAAAGGCAGAGAAGGCGCCAACCCGACACCGAATCTGGCCATCCCAGACCTCGCCTCGGCCAGATCCGGTGATCCCATAGCGAAAGAAGCTCCGACGCGGGCGTGCTAGGCCGAAGAAGGAGGCGACGCTCCAGCCTGCTTGGGAGGAGGTTGTGGCCGGCTCGGTGGCTACCATCAATAGATCCGCCCAGCATGGGACCACCGGCACCGGATCCGGCCATCCTAGACCCCGTCATGGCGAGATCCTAGACCCAAGGTTGCTTGGTACCGCCAGCGAGGAAGAGGCCGGTGGCGGTGGAAGGAGACGGAGAGGAGGAACCGAACCGCGGGCACTGCGGTGAGGCGGCGGCGAAAATCACGCGAGGCGAACGCGGCGGCGGTGGAACCCTAGGAGACCAGGCGGAGCAGGGGAACGGGCGGAGGAAATCGGGGATGAGAGAACGATGGCGACGAAGAAGCGAAAGAGCAGCATCTGCAGGGCGAAACATCAAAGAGAGCGAACGATTCAGAGGCGTCGGATGCGGGCCACGCGCGCGAGCCGACGGCGCGGAGCGTCGCGCTGGAGCCAGCGAACCGGGCGCTGACGCGTGGTCATGGACGCGTGGCACGCAGGAGGCAGCAACGCTAGCGCGTTGTATAGATAATAAGATGTACGTGCATTTCTTTGTGCACACGATCGAAACACACACACTCTCTCTCAAAGTTGCTAGGTGACGAGAGCATATGAGGTATTGGTTTATCTTAATTTTGTAGCAATGTTTATATGTAGCATGTCCTTTCTTTTAGGCTGTTCTTGCAACGGGTAAATTTTAAAAAATCTGAAAATTTTGTTGACCAAAAGATTTATTGATTCTGGGAGGTACCGTATCGTAGGCTCAATCGCGCACGATCTCGTTCCACCACCCGCCGGATTCGTATAAACTCAGACAAAGTCATACCAGATTTTGCAAGATAATTTAACTAATCAAGCTCAGTCCATTATTCTTTGTTTTAAAGATAGGATGCGCTTCGTTCGTAGAACCACTGCCGTGTTCATTACATTGGAAAACCCCATAAAACCAAATTAATTTAAAGTCTTAATCTGTCATCGACACCAACCCCACTGATATCCAAGGCCGAAAACTGCTTTTTCTACTAACTAAACATCCTATTATCAACTGTAATCTCATCATACCTGAGGTAGACAACAAAGTATAAGACACTGTCATCGAGGTCTCAAATTAACCAAACTTATCTATGATGGGGAGCACGGACAAGTGCACCCCTTCCCCCCGACAAGAGCTCGTCGGAGACGGAAAATGTTGTGCCGCCAGATGTGCTACCACCAGAAAGGTTTTAATTATTTAAAACCCTTAACCTACACCTACCTAACCAATACAAGCCCCCTAGCTACCAACCATCCAGTGGTCATCGTCGACTTGAAGAAACGCTAGATCCTAGCAGTGTGTCTCCTTTTTCCTTCTCTCCCTTGATATAACCACTTCCCTCAATATAACCATTCGATTCCCCCATCATGTTGGCAGTGGAGTGGCCATCTGAGGTGAAGGAATCGACGAGATCCGGAGGGGAAGGCTCCTCTATTCGCCGTAGCTAGGGAAAAAAATTACTTAGGCCCTGTTCTTTTCAGCTTAACGGCTTAACAACTTAACGACTTATCCATGTTCTAAAAATACATATAGGCCTGGTTTGTTTTAGATTAACGTAGCGTTGTGTTTTACTGTAGCAAATTTGTGATCCTCTTAAAATACATCTTAATGAGTTCAAAAAATTATGAAAAAAATATTTTACAGACTTTAATAAGTACTATTTAAAACCTCACAAGAATGACTACAAAACATTACATCATTTGGCTTATACAAAAATAACAAATTTTCATTTAATTTAATTTAATCTGAAACAAACAAGGCCATAATTTGAGTTTTTTGGGTTCGTTTTTCACTGTTTTGAGGTGGGTCATAACTTTTTAAAAACAAGTCAAATGAAATGGATTCAAATCTCAAGACTAACTCGAGAAGCTCTCAAAATTCAATCATTTCAGCCGTTCAGCCGTTCAACCATTCAGATCGGTTAAAAAAAAGGGCCTAACATCTAAATTTAAACCTCTCATTCCCACACCTTTTTTCAAACACGGCCTTAGAGTTGTAGTTTTCACGATCAGTCCAGTGTCGCCAACCCTGGTCTCCAGCGTCGTGGTGATTGCAACATTGACCAGCTGCTGCATATCCATTCTTGATTCTTTCGAGCTAGTTGGGTGAGATGTGCGTACGTGTAGTTCCACTCAAAGCTAGTAGGAGCTCTATATGGCGTTGTAAATTTGCAGCATGTATAGAGTGTCTGGTAGGTGAGGAAATCTTTTAGAGTGTAATGTAAAGTCTGAAAGGACGTTTGCAGCGAAGCTGTAAATTTGCAGAGCCGTGGCTAGCTTTGGCCTGGTGTGGGCACCACGCAGCGCTGCGCCCACCGTCCGATCTAACCGAACCGGACACGTAGAATTAAAGGCGTGCGCCACGTGTTCCACGCGCTGGGTGACGGTGTTGCTTCCCGTCGCTTGCCATGCATGCATGTGTTTCATGCTGCGTGCGTGCGCCAATCCTGGCCGTACGTGCATGCATGAGACCGATTGATCGACGAGGGGAAATCTTCGCAAACGTTGACCGTCAAACAATAGAATGGCACCGTACGTCTACGGGAAAGTGGGAAACTTTACAATATATGCGCAGCGCAGGTACACTAGCTTTTGCCTCTGGCTAATCAGGCGAAATCGTTGCTCTACATAGAAGTGGTCCGCACGATAAGATCATCGGGATCTTATGAATCACTCGTACCATAGATTCAGATTCTTCAGATTTTAAATTTTAGTTTTTTAAAAATTTTGATTCCTAGTTCTTTATTTAAATTCTGGATTAAACCTTTCAAATTTTTACTTCGCCGGTCTCGTGTACCGGATATTCAGATAATTCAAATTTTAAATTTCAATTTTAGTTTCCTAATTTTATTTTCAGATTTTAAATTTAAATTTTGGAGTGAATCACTTAAGTTTTGATTCTGTAATTTGATTACCATAGTTTGAAATGGAATCCCAATCTCCTATATGGGACACCAGCGAATTCTGATCCTTTTTATGTGGGCCATCTTTCACGAAGATAAGCAATTCAGATTAGTCAAATTCCAACCATTCCTAACTTAGTCCAGTTGTCGATGTATGTTGTCGGCAATATATTTTATGGGGTTAAGCGCTAGATTCAAACTCGATGGTAACAAAGACAAGGGTTTATATAGGTTCACATCCTCGCGAAGGAGGTAATATCCTAGTCCAGTGCTCTCGGATCATGATGATCTGGTGATCGAGATATCATATTGTGTTCTGTCGAACCAGGGTCCCCTGCTCTCCTTATATAGTAGGGGTAGGATTACAAGGAAGATTCCTGGTCGGTTACGATTTAGGGTTTCCATCTCTATCCTTTATTGTTGGATATGTAGATATTCGTGATTACAATCATATCTTCCCTATTGGGTTCAACTTCCAACTTTATCCTTTTCTTGCTGCATAAGGTAGATAACAGTCTGGGTAGTACCCGTGCACGTGTAGCCGACTCGGCCCATCCCCGGTTGGGTGGTGCTCACGGCCCGCCATGTAGATACCCGAGGCCATGCACTCCACACCAGCTTAGACACTATTGTCACTATACACACCTTCTTTTTCACTATTCATGCATATTTACCTCTCTTCTATTTTATTCGCTACAGTAAAATGACACCACAACTTAAGTCTCATACACCGATGCATTGTAAAGTTTCCCACTACTAGTAATTAAGGATTCACAACTATTTGTCTTAGTTGAAACGTTGCAATGGTTTTTCAAGTTCTCTCATGAAAATCATACTGCTTAGGTACATGTGAATTGTTCATCTTTCTTCGTCAATTTAACATTGGTGTATGCAAATTAATAAGGTATTAGATTCAAATATCTTAGGTTCGACTCCTAGTAAACATGATTTAAAATAAAAAATTATCACACTATCCTATTTCTCATCTAATGTCTAAGGAAACCTTCCCACGAGGAAGGAGTGTGAAAGTTTAATTTGAAGGCTAGGCCGGTACAGGAAGGTTAGGATCTTTTAAATATAAATATATAAAAAAAGGCTTTTGAGCGATCAAGTTTGTGCAGCGTAGCTATACAAATTTTAAAATATATACATCCTAAAATATAGAGCTAAGAAGTTTTCTTCTGTTACCAAAAGGCCAGAATTTTTTTTCGTATTCTGGGAACTATTCATTGATACTCGCGAAGACAAGTATTTCAACTCAAACCATCTGCTATACAATGCACGCCAAGATACTGCTAGTAAGTAATGTTGGTTAAATTCAATCCAGTCTAGTAGCTATGTTAGGTATTGTGTCGAATATGTGTACGAATAGATTACATGGACTCTGTGTTGTAATATAATAGGCAGTGTTAGAGTCGGACTTCATCCAGGCCTCCACTATATAAAGGGAGGCAGCCCTGGTGTAACCAAGACAACGACTTCATAATAGTAGCATAGGCAAGAGAGGAGGTCAACGACCGGCTTGTGGTCGAGATCTGGTTAGCCAGTGTGCTGCGGTATTATGGATTGGGGAGGAGCGCCCATAGTCAGAGCCCCGCAGATGTAGGCAGTGATGCCGAACTACGTTACCAAACATTGTGTCTCCTAGTGGCGTTCGTGATCTTGCATCTGCGCATATCCTAACAAGCTAAGCTACTAGTAGCAAGTAAAGTTAGATACTTAGATTCAATTCTGTTAAGCAGTTTACCTATGCTTGTTTTTGCTCCCCGAAAATTAACCTTCCCCTTGTCAATGTTTAGTTCGGTTGTGGCTAGAATTCTGCCTATGAGTAACAGCTTTAAAGAAGGCAAAAATATTTGATCCTATCGATTCAATGTGCTTCTAGAACAGCTATAAAATTAAAATACTTTATTAAACAACTTTAAAAAAAACCCGAAACTTTTACATTTAGCCAAGGGGAAAATCATATAAACTGCAACCTGTAACTCAAATTTACCGTACTGTAAAGTTAATCATGTTTCAGATTTCGGACCCCTCTTTATTCACGGTTTGGCTTGGTTTTTCGGTTGAGTTAAAATATGTTATTTTTGTACAGAATATTCAGTTCAATATTTTATAATTAAAAGCAAGTCAAACGAAATGTATCCGAATCTCGAGACTACCTCGAGAATCTCTCGAAGTTCAGTCATTTCAGCCGTTCAGCGGTTCAGATCAGCTAAAAAAAAGGCCCTTAATCATGTTTCAGATTTCGGACCCCCTTTATTCACGGTTTGGCTTGATTTTCCGGTTGAGTTAAAATGTGCTATTTTTGTACTGACTATTCGGTACAATATTTTATAATAATTTTTAAAATTTTATAGGATTTTACTTAAAGATCTTAAAAATATTTTTTAAAATATTTTCTTATTTTTATTTATTTTAAAATAATTTTTTATTTTTAAAAGCTCTAATCTTTGCTCAACCAGATTGAAACCCAACCGGGGATTGGAGAGGTCCGGAACCAAGAGACCGAGGAGGAGGAGGAGGAAGGGCGGGGGAGGAAAGGAGGGGGAGGGGTGCGTAATAACTTCGTATAGCATACATTATACGAAGTTATACGAGCGTTCCTTGCTTTATAGGCCGGACAAAAGAGAAAACAACAAGGTGCCGAGCACCGAAACACACCGCGGGGAGGAGAGAGAGAGCGCGCGCCGCGGAATGAGTAGGGTCCAGTCCAGCAGAAACGACCCGCCGCCACCAACCAGCTCCGATGCCCGCTGCCGCCGACGTCGCATGACTTTTGGAATACATTTGTTGGTTAAAAATTATTTCCCGCCGTCCAAAATTCGTGCCGTACCACCACGAAAAAAACAAAAGGGTTTGAATATCCCAATTTTTTTCCTAATGCCAATAAGGAGCAGTAGATTTTAAAACTTTCGATCTCTTCGTATCATGGTCGATGGAATGAATTGACGTTTCTTTTATGCACCACACCTCAATGGCAAATGTATTACTACGATTTTCTCAAAAAAAATGTATTGCTACGACCGTACTAATTGGATAGTTGAACTAAATATATTACCTCTTTACGACACACGATAAAAAGAGTGAAATGAGTGAACAGTGCTAGGATCATCTCCAACGAATACTCTTTGGGATCCATTTTTTCTTCGCGAAGAAATTATGGTCCGTCGAGGGTTCACTTTCGAAGAAATTTCATCGTGCATTCCCTTTGGAAGAAAAATCTTTCTGTTTTCTTTGCAATTTTTTTTCAAAAGCATGCTGCTGGAGATGGTAGGAAAAGAAAGGAAAGAATGCGGGGAAGGGAATGGAACGAAGGATAAATGGTTGGAGATGGTCTAAAAGTTGGATGGGCCAGCAATTTGAGGAAAGCCGGTGGCCCTGTACAAAGAATCCATTATTTTAATTACAAAGGAAGAAAATAAAAAGTAGATGTTTCCTCGCATTTCTATGTCTTACGTGATTGCTCTCGTGAAATTGGAGGACAACGGTGTAGTTGAATCTCTCTTATGATCAGGGTTCTTCAACAACTACGGGATACTAAGAGCATATATAAGAAGTGATTGGTTGCCTGGCTCCGGTCTAGCCAGGCTCACGCGGTGCAAGCGCCCTGCCTGCTGGTCGGAGCTAGGCGAGGGCATGCAAAAAATATCGTTGCGGCCTGATCCAGGGAGACACTAGAGGAGTTCATTTCTCCTGAGCCAGGCTCGCGCTGGCATAGTGCAAGCGCCTCGTGGCTAGTGCGGGCGACACGTGGGTACCTCACGGGGAATGGGATCCTCTGCAGTTGTGCAGTTCGTACCTGACACGTGGGTCCCGGCTTGGTGGGCTCACATGTTAAAGACGAACTGCACAACTGCCCCAACTTGCAGAGGATGCACGTCCACCTCACGGGGCATCGATGGATGCCACTGCAATAGAGGTCAGGGTTCTCGAGGACGGCGGATCGCGCAGTGATGCAGCTCGGGAACAGCAGATCTGAAGGTGCCAAAGGTCGAAACGGTGGATCCAGTGGTGGTGCGGCTCGAGAACGGTAGATCCGGTGGCAGCGGAGGTTCGGGACGACGGATGCGGCGATCAAGCGGCCCAGAGGAAGCGATGAATCCGGTGGTGCTGGAGGTTAGGGACAACAGATCCAACGGTGAAGGATGGGAACGGAGGATCTGACGACGGCGCGGCCACCAAACATAGGCACAACACACGAGCTCGACCGGGCTCCACCGATCCTGGTTGCGGCGAGCTGGCCCTACCAGGCAGCGCCAACAAACAATCACAACCATAGTCTTTCGCATCAACTATGAACAAGCCATCTATAAATTCTGCCATTGAGATAAAAGATAAATACACATAAAATTATTCTACCTATAATTCTATAGCTGACTACTGCAGCATAAGAACTAATACCGAGCGTGGGGAAGCTATCTATATGGATGATAAATTCTTATGCACAACCCTTACATGCATGTGTTGTCTGCAAAACCGTCTACATAGTAGTATACGATAACTATCCATTGGCCCACGTTAATAATCTGGATTCTTGTAGTGTGAGTACCGATTCGGTATCACACAACGGCTGCGTTTAACGCCCTGTTTTTTTTTTCTCAAAAAAATTGATGATTTGCCACTCTCAACATTGGCGCTCGCTAAAATTGTCACCCTATGTGTATTACACGTGGGACCATCCGAGCGTATTACACGTGGGCCAGAGTGGTATTTTAGCGAGCGCCAATGTTAATAGTGGCAAATTGTCAAATCTCCCGTTTTCTCCATGGAAGTTAATTAGTACTAATATGCAAGGCAACTAAAATCGGAGTAGATTACTTTTTTTCTAAAGAACGCAACTTTTTTATTAGATTATAATAATCTAAAGATCGACTTACAACCAAATAAACAACGCTTACAGAAAAATTTCACACAACCCTAAAAATCCTATGAAAACACTTGCTCCTGGTGCTAATCGGAGCAGATTAATTAGAGCGGATTGGATTCGTGACACGTACAATGATTATTTGGTGAGCGCTTAGCTAAGCTAAGCTCTGGCCCACAGCATCACTCCATGGTTTCCCATATCTAAAACAGATACCGCTAATCTCATGCTGAAATACAACATGGTTGCGTATCAGCTTAGTTTATTTAAGCGGCGAAAATACACGGGATTTGTTCACGCATATCAGCCGAGTGCCGACGACTTCGAGGGTACGGAGCACGCGAAAATAATCAACAAAAAAAAGTTCCCCGTTTTGTTAGTGCGTTCTGCTGCGCCGTCACGCACTGACGGATTGACTTGGACGGCGGCCGCAAGCTTTTACTAGCACCTGCCTTTCTGCGACTAGAAGAGAAAAAAAATACTTTTGTCGAAGAATGATAAAAAGCTGAATTATTCTGTCATGAAAAAAATGTCCATCGAAACATAGGCCTGTTGGCGGACAGTATACAATGGTGTGTATATATGTCTTACGAAAGAACCATAGAAAACATCACGTGAAATATATGAAACACTCATAAACATCGCGTGAAGCTCTCATAAAACTTGCCATGCATAAAATACTTATGAAATACGGTAGAAACACATGGAACAGCTATACCGTTGCGATGGTATACCGCCCATCAATATATATGCTAAAATATACAAAAAAAATCATTTATGGTAATAGTCAACGGTCATACACCATTAGACTTGATCATTTGTCGGGTTCAAACAGGGTTTTTCAAAACCTAACCAAAAAATTATTCGGTCTGAACTCGACCCGACCCGGTGCACCGGATCAAAAATCCGGGCCTGAACCCGACCCGAAACCCAACCCAAACCCGCACGTCTGATTTTCCAATTTTTTTGGGCATGAATGTGACCCGACCCAACAGTCGAGCTTAAAATCGAGGCCCAACCCGACCTAGGGCACTTGTCGGGTCGGGTCGGGTCGGGTCAGGCTACCCATGAGCAGATCTACATTGCATACATACTATAAATTGCTTTGATCCTTGTAAATTCATCTTAATATTGCTTCAAATGGGTGTTAGTTTAATACTATCTCCATTATTTTAAATTTGACGTCTTTTACTTTTGGGCACATGTTTGACCATTCGTCTAATTCAAAAATTTAATACAAACATGCAAAAATATAAGCCATGCTTAAAGTACATTTAATAATAAAACAAATCACAACAAAATAAATGATATTTATATTTTTTTTGAATAAGACGAATGGTTAAAGGTATGTTCAATAGTCAAAAGGAGCCAAATAAAAAAAGAATGGAGCGAATATGCGATAGTTTTCGATAGTTGTGAACCTTTGTTGAACGATCTAATAAAAGCGCTGTTACGTCAAAAAAGGGCAAAAATTAAAAAAAAAAATCGCCTTGGGAGTTGGGAGTGCGGCTTCAAACGCTTTTTGAGTAGTCTCGATATTCGAATTCATTTCGTTTGACTTGCTTTTTAAGCATTAAGACCCACCTTTAAAATAGTAAAAAAATGGACTTAAAAAACTCAAAACATATGTCTTTTTAAAATGTAAATAAGTTGTTAAGTTGTTAAGCCGTTAAGCTGAAAAGAATTGGGCCTTAATAATAAAACAAATCACAACAAAATAATTGATATTTATATAGTTTTTTGAATAAGATGAATGATCAGAGGTGTGTTCAAAAATTAAGGGGGTCAAATAAAAAAGAATGGAGCGAGTATTTGATATTTTTCGATAGTTGTAAATCTTTGTTCAATGATCTAATAAAAATGCTATTATTTTTTTTTTAAAAAAAGGAAAAAATAGTAAACAAAAATCGTCTCGGGAGTGAGGCCGCCACAGGGTTCTTCGGCGCAGAGGATCCCGCGCCTCCAGCGCCACGAGCGCTTCGGGGGCCGCGAGGCCAATGCCCTCCGTTCCCTCCACATTTAAACGTGCCTCGAGCGGTGCACCCCGGCGCGCGGGTGTCGCCGATGCGCGGGGGCCACGCGGCCGCCGGAGGTTCGGGGCCCACGTGACAGCCTCGCGAGGGTCAGTCGCTGCGTGTCACGGCCTCACGGGGAGGCAGGGAGGGAGAGGAGGGAGGGAGAGCGCAAATACGCAATTCGCCCACTCGGAATCGCTCGCGCGCCATTTTTCTATTTGTTTTCAAGGTCGGCGCGCCATTTTTCTATTTTTTTTAAGGTGGTCGCGACTCGATTCGCGCCAATAGTTTATGGCGTTCACACACAATGACACAAAGCAGGCAGGCTGCCTCGCAAGTTCGCATCACCAGCGCGACCAAATTGAATGATTCTGTTGAGCGATTCATTTCGTTTGGACCTACTAGCATGGGAGCATGCTTAAAAATGTAGACCCCTACCCTTTTTTATTCTCCACCAGCCCCACACACAAAAAAAAAACTTTAACCAGTTAATCTACTTTATGTACTAAATCCTAAAATAAAGGCATACTTTAAAACGGATGATAAATCGGTGTAGATATCTGATGCACTCATCTACAGTACACCCCTGGCCTCACACACATTTGGGGCAAGCCCTAGAGGAATTGTGTCTGGCCTTGCTAGGCAGGGACACTGGCAGGCACAAAGGGAAGCACACCTGTGGCCATGATTTGCTGCCATTCTAGACCAAGCCTCTGCAGGGGGACAAGCCACGGTGAATTCAGCGAAAAGGCACCCAAGACCCCAGCCAGAAAGGTCTTTTGAGCCTGGAAAGCAGGGCAGGCAGAGGCCGCCCAAAGCAGGCAGAGAACATCCTCATTCCGATGACCAGTGTAGAAAAGCATATACGTCCCAGCCCAGGAAGCAAGCAGGCAGGCACAAACAGTTTAGGGGCTCAAGATCAGGATCTGTATTTTTAGAAATTCAGAAACTCAAACTCTTCAGCATCGAGCTACTATCTTTACAGGTTTTCGACAAAAAAAAAGAAATAAACGCTAGGGGAAGCAAGCCAGCCGCAATGAGCAATGGTCAGGGACGGACGGACGGACAGAGCGCATTGCAGGAACAGGCAATGCAGGTCTGGAGATTGTTTGCGCGACGCCGGCCGGGCGAAAGCCTTATTGCTGTTATGTACGGGGCTGGACTAAAATTTAGCCGATGAAAGGCGAAATAAAGGGGAAAATTTTTGACCGGAATCCGGAGACGGCAGCATATGGAATGATCACTGGCGTTGAATGGAATCGGTGCCTCATCTTGACCAATTCCGGTTGTTGCTAATGTTGTTATTCCTTGCCTTGCCATTAGGCTGCCAACCCCGGTTCCCTTGCTTTGGTATATCTTGCTGATCCACCATTTGTATAGCTCTCTGCTTCTTTGCTGCATTGGTTCAAGAAAGAAAATTTAAGATGATGAATAATAATAAAAGAGTAGTAAGTCATTCACATAAAATTCCAATACCAGATAGAATCAGGATTTGTTTAATGTAGCAACCAAAATGGAACAAACACGTTTTTTGTGACGGAGCACATACTGTTATCGTATTCTTGGTATCCTTCCTGAAGTTTTCTTTTTGCCTGTTCTAGCTTTGCATTCCTTGCCAGTTCAAGCTTTGCTCGAACTGAGTTCTCATCATGGTGGCTCACCGGTTTCTACAGTTGAAGCAAAGAATTCAGACTGAAACAACATTTTAACCGATCAAACAAGCATATATATTCTGTCGAAAGCACAGTATGCTCACATCAGATGGCGTTGATGATTGAGCTCTGCCTTGAGCTGCGGAGGCATCTTGATGCTGCTTAGGCCTCGCCTGAGGTCTTCCAGGACCTGAATCTGCATTTGAGGGCCTCGCAAGCATTGCCGCAATAAATTGCTCTTTCGTCTGCCCATTGCTCAGTTCCTGAGGGCGTGATTGCCTTGTTGTAGATTGTTCTTGCCTCCAGCTAAGCTCTGGATCAGAGCGTTGACCCGTCATTGGTGGTTTTCTAAATGGTTCTTGGTTCGAAAAACACCGTCCACCATCCCTGCCACCATTGTTCCTGATATCTGTAGGAAATAATCACAAAACAATAAAGATGTAAAAAAAAACAAATGCCAAGCCAAGAACCATCATGGTGGATTGAGGGTCTGATCACTCACTTCCATCATTATCCATTCCATCAAAGAAGTTGGAACCCGGGGTTTCCTGAGAAACGCCCAGATGGACCCGAGTCAGATCATACCATGACCATATGCTATTACGGAGGCGGCGAATTGATTCATTGGTGAGAAAGATCCATTACCTCGGACAGCCTGATGGAAGAGCTCGGCGTGGCGAAGAGGGCCCCCTCATCCACAGAAGGAGAAGAGAGCCCTCGATCTTCCTGCCCCAGGCCAGAAGGACGCATAGACTGAGGGGTGTGATCTGCGAATTGTTGCGGAACCGTTAATTGGCAGTCTACTACTCAAATTGATGTCAAACACAAAGGGGATAGATCCCAAAAAGATGAGCTGTTCTTGCTTTCTACCTACCTACAATGGCGGCGTCTCGGCTGCTCATCCACTCATCAACTATGCGCTTCCAACCCCTGAAATTCACGTCAAACATGTGAATGTATTATGAATGTTTGATACTGCAAGAACAACACCCAGATGTCTTCAGCAAAGAAAAGAATGGACATACTCGATAAGCAATCGGACGAGGTGACGAATCTGCCTGGAGGCATGCTTCCGGAGGCTGCTCACAGCCTTCCCAATCTCAGTGACCTATCAGACGATTGCGCATGAACAGTAGTCAACAAGCGAGCCAAGAACGCTTGAAGCAAGAACTAAGCATGGATGAATCATCATCAACGGGGGTGGTGGTCGTCGTCTCACCGTCAAGGTGTCCACGGTGAACTCCAGCTGCTCCAGCCGCCGGAGCAGCTCGAGCAACGTCGCCTCCGACTGCAACGACGCAGCAGCCAACAGGACAGATTCAGTATTAGTTATCAGCAACGAACAACCACCGGTACGGGCGGCGGCGGAGAGGACGGGGAGGGGAGAGAACCTTTTCTTGGCTGTTGAGGAGGACGGCCTTGATGCGCTCGGCCTCGGCGGCGACGGAGTCGTCGCGGCGGGGGCCGCCGTCGTCGGTGATGGCCTCGGCACGGTCGGAGCTGCAGAGACTGGGGACGCTGGCAGCGCCCTCGGGGAGCAGCTGGGCCGGCATGGCCACGGCAGCGGGGCCCCCAGACGGCGGATGCGCCGCCGGCGCTGGCGCGCCGGAGGGCAGCAGCGCGGTGAAGAGGCGCTCGGCGATGGCGTCGCGCCTCGCGCGGAGCGCCGCCGGCTGGTCGGACGCCGCGACGGTGATTGCCGCGTCGATGGCGACGAAGATGTTCTCCCCGGCGCCGCGGAAGAAGCCGAGCCAGTACTCCATCGTCGACGCCGGCGCCATCGCCATCGCCGGCGACCAAGCCCGGCCGATCGGGCTCACCGGAGAACCAACCCCCCAAAAAAAATCCCCCTTTCCTTCCCTTTCCTCCTCCCCGATTGATTAATTTTACGTTCTTGTTTTGGTTCGATTCAGTTCTTCCGTTAGAAAAAAAAAAAAAAGAGAGAAAAACAACAGCTAGAAAAAGCCTACAGATTGCCACACCCAGACGCAAGAACTCCCCAGAGACTCGGTGCGATTGCCATTACCATCCCCATCTCATCTCATCTGCGGCACGCAAGAACACGAACACGCGACCGAGGGGGAGGAGGAAGAAACAGGGGGAGGTAGAGAGAGAAAATGCTTTCTTTTTTCCCCTGGTTGGTTTCCCCTCGGTGCGTGACTAATTCCGATCTTTGTCCTGTCTACCTGTGCCTATCTATCCGTCGCCCCCACAGGAAGAGGAGGAGAGAAAGAGGAGAGAGAATGAGGGGAAGGAAAGAGAGAGAGAGAGAGGAGGGAGCTTCTGCGTGCGTGGTGGATTGCTCGCAAGATTTACGAGCGAGCGCGCAACGCCGCAATCCGGCGCGTGGGCGTGCGAGGGGGACGGGGGAGGCCATGTGGCCGTAGCACGCGCGTCGTTGCGGCGCCACGCCCTGTGCTGGGGTGGCCTGGTAAGTGGTGAAGAATGGTTGCATGTTGGGCGGTGAGAAGCAGTTTGAAAATGCAAAGATTCGGTCAGTCCACATATAGTTTGGTAGAAAATTTTGTTTAAAATCTTGTATATAGAATTCTATTCTATGGGATGGAAATATTTGCTTCCAAATGTGGCTTGCCAGTATGACTTTTGTACCGTGGTCATGGCACAACATGATATATATGATTTTGAATATATGTGTTTCCAAGAAATTCGGTAATGATGGTCAATGGTAGTAAGTTAATATGGCGCGTTATATTGTTACGTGTGTACGCGATTGTTTTTAGATTGTTTTTTAAATTATTATGGGTACACATGATAAGATAATGCGATGCACGTGACAACAATGAAGGGTCGCATGTTCACCTTGTGAACCTACATGCAATTTGTTCCGTAAAGCCATAAAGAGAAAAAAAACGGTTACACAATTAAGAGAAAATACAATTATGGATTTTATACCATGCTCTTAGCATGATCTATGCACGCAGAATATATGTTTCCACAAAATTCACTGGTGATATAATTGAATGGGCTTCTTTTTGGCCTTGTTTCCGAGTTGAGTTTTACTGTAGCAAATTTGTGATCCTCTCGAAAGACATTTTAAAAAATTAAAAAATTATGAAAAAATATTTTACAAATGTTAAGAAGAACTATTTGGAACCCCACAAAAATGACTACAAAATATTACACCATTTGGCTTATACAAAAATGTCAAATTTTCATTTAGTTTAGTTTAATTTAATACTATGAAACAAACAAGGCCATATCAAGTGCACGCCTTTACCACTTGCTAGAATCCTCTAAAAATGATCTAGCTAGTTGGCTAGTTGCCATCCAGAGGAAATCTTCCTTTTACAGATTGCAACACAATGGAAGGGCGAGCACTAATAAGAACCAAAGGAAGCTACGCATGATCGGCCTATTTTTCTAGTTCATTTTTGTGATGAAGGAATGATGCACTTTGAAGATTTCTCCGATATTATTTATCAGGTGAAACCATAGCTCTTCTTTGCAAATGTTTTGCCTATGAATTTCTTTTCAAACCAAAGGGCATAAGTTCCGTCGATTCGTTCCACTAGGAGGAAAATAGGGAAAAAGAGAAAACAACAAGGTGCCGAGCACCGAAACACACCGCAACTCAACATTTCAGACCGGTCTAGAAACCAAACCACACTGCAGCTCAATGCTGCCTCCACGACCGATCCATATAACGGCGAAAACAACAACGCAGCACAACATTGCCAACATAGTCCATAGTGAAAACCATTGCTCGAGCGATAAGGGCTACAAAATTAGAGGCTTTAAGGAGCAATAGCATATCACCATGACGTCTTCGATAAGAAAGCAACGATGAGGTCACTGCCATCACCCATCCTCAACTGGGTTTTCACCCGAAGATCAAGGCATACCAATGACAGTGTTTGCAGGAAGGGAATGATGCCAATGACATCGCCACCGCCGCCCCAAGCACAAGCTGGACGGAGCTTTCGCCCAGCACATCCTTATCGAGAGTTGCGCTGAAGAAGCAAACAAAAAAGCCAACATGATGGACAAAGTCGTCGGCCAACATATCTTATGGCCACCTCCGGTAGTCCGCTGACCACTTGAGCGTCTTGATGCCACGCGACTCCCACAAGCAGAGGGGGTGAGCCGAGCAGGAGGTTGACAGAGGTCGACAAATCGAAGGAAAACCAAAAGGCCGAAGAAGATGTCGAACAGCTTGTGCGAAGACCGACAGTAAGGAGGCCTTGACCAAGGGCGTCCTCCACAAAGGGATCCCTTTGGTCACCCAGCCTCGACGGTCATAGCCAAGAGACCACCGAACCCACTGCTCAAACAAACGTCTCGGTGCCACGCCGATTCACACAAAAAGGGGGAACCAAACAAGGAGAAAGACTACAAAGGGTAGCAGTGTCGGCAAGAGCTAGGAAGATCCAAGACAACACCAAAGATGACCAAAGCCAATGGGGAACCTGCACTGCCGTTGGCTGGGAACCCCACCACTAGAGCCCAAGCCCGCACCGACACTACCACACCTCCTTGAACCTGCAAGACGAGACCAAAACGAAGCACCGAGGCCATCCAACAGCAAGAAACCCCACGACACAACGCCAAGCCCTCGTGCCGTCACCAGAAACTACACACGTTGACTCTGAAACAACACATCGCCACTGTGTCTATGAGCGCCGACGTTGGATCCGTGCATCTAGCTGTCGGATCTACGCGCGCTGATGTCAAATCCCCATTATTGGACACCTTCGTGGCAACAAGCTGAAGAAGGGGAAAGACGGGAGGGGGAGGGAAGGGGGCCCTCTAGTTGCGATGTTGTCGCTGCCGGCCTAGACCACCGCTGCCAACCACGCAAACTACAAAAAAACATAGACACCTTTTTAAATCTTCTGTCCCTATGGAGTGAATGACGACGGAAGATGGTAGCACATGATGGCCCAACGGCAGTGGCCGATCTAGCGGCCGCGGCCGTCGCCGGCGAGAGCTAAGGTTTTTGTGCGGGAGGGGGCGGGGGTAAGAGCTCCCACCCAGACACCCATCCGTAGAGCAACTACCATGCCATGAAAAAATAATTTCGAGTGAAGCATTTTTTTGGTCAATATCATTCCTACTGTCCTATCTATCGAGAGCCAAGAGGCCATATATATGCTCGATTCCCATCGACTTTTCAATTAGGAATATTCCGGCAACATGTTGAGTTAGCTTTACAGATTTTTTCCCAGAGAATACTAATTAACTCTAATTAATTGCGCTCTTGAACACTCTTAATTAAGTTTCGGAATTCATCACATCCACTCTTAATTCCTTGATGAAATGCACACCAGGTTTCTTAGTAGAAAACATTGAAAATATGGTTGACTTATTTTACCCGCGTATGGTCCCAACTGGAAAATCGGGTGTTGAATGGACCAACGAAGTTCATTCTTTCCCGCGTTGTGATACCTACTAACTGAAAAGCAACTAATTAATGTGCTTGGCTGTCTAATTTCTATCTTTTGACTTGTGTAGTTGTGCTCATCACGCTTGAATTGACCAGCAAAATACTCCTATAGCTTCACAGTAAATTAATGTAGTCAACTGCCATCTCTCGATTGGCGTTTGTTTAAGCCATGCGACTATGCGAGGGTCTAGTCCCATTATACTATCATTTTTGCTAAATAAGTCTCAATTGATTGTTAATTTCAAGCGAGATGTGATCGTTTCCCACATAAATAGTTATCGTGTATGTGTGCATTATATCACCATAAAAAGGTAATGGGTTTAAACTACTATTATACAGCATTTCTTTAACTTAGGCCCTGTTATGTTTAGCTTAACACTTAACGACTTATCTACGTTTTGAAAACACATGTGATTTGAGTTTTTTAGTCCGTTTTTCACTGTTTTGAAGGTGGATCCTAACGCTTTAAAAAGCAAGTCGAACGAAATGGATCCAAATCTCGAGACTATCTCGAGAAGCTCTCGAAGTTCAGCAATTTCAGCCGTTCAGATCAACTCAAAAGAACAGGGCCTAGTCTTGCTTCTTTGTAGTTGTTTCAAGTAGCGCCTCCTATTCTAAAGGTGTGCATTTGAAGTCTATAGCAAGATGCCATATAACCTATAGATAGTCATGTAGGCAATATATATATATACACCACGCTAAAAGAGATCATATATATATTTATACTGATGTGCCGATTCATGGTCCTCTTTGATGTCTTGTTTAGTTTTAGTTTAGCTGTAATTGGTGAAATTTGACCACACTACGCTAAAAGAGATCATATATATATTTCATGGCCCTCTTTGATGTCTTGTTTAGTTTTAGTTTAGTTGTAGTTGAAAAAATTTGACCACCTTTGAAAGTGGTATGAAAAGGCTAAATAAATTATTTACAAACAATATTTTTGAGATATTTGAGAAAACCCTTATAAAGTCAAAAAAATATTTTCAAAAATTAAATAACTGATCTATATAAAATAACAAAAATTGCAAACTCTACAAAAATTAGAACTAAACAAGACATCAAAGAAGATCCATATAGAATCGACACGTACAAGAATATATATGCTAGCTTTTAAGTGGACGGGTCATGGGAACGTACACAGATGGTCATATTATTTGCGATGGTTTCTATTAAAAGTTAGCACCACCGACATATATGTGTCAGTTTCTAAATAAAACCGATGAATAATCTGTATATATGTATCAGTTCTTATTAAAAATCGGCACACAACGGAAAGAGGTGAGGCAGACAAGGCATTGGTCTAATGGTAGAGGCTGCAGTGGCAGCGCTACCCACTAGAGTTCAAACCCCAGGTTTGGTTCTGTGTGTCGCATTTTTTTTAGGATTTTCCTAGAGTCGTAGGGGTTTTCTAGCATGTGTTAGGGCGCACTCGTCACTAGAGTTCAAACCCCAGGTTTGGTTCTGTGTGTCGCATTTTTTTAGGATTTTCCTAGAGTCGTAGGGGTTTTCTAGCGTGTGTTAGGGCGCACTCGTGTGCGTGCGTGTTAGTTTAGGGGTTGGGAGTTAGGGAATGAGTTGTGTGTGCCTTCTTTGCACCCTGTAAAAAAAAACTAAAGAGGTGAGATTGAAATTTTTGTGGACACCAGTATCACATGGGTAAAAAAATTATTGCCTTTTCCCTTTTCTCTTCTCTTTTTGTCTCTCTTATACTCCACAAGCACACTCTCAAGTATCATCTTCACCATAAGAGCTGGCGGGTTGAACTGGGCCGAACCGGTTCAGGTCCGATTGGTTCGATTATTGTATGAACCGGGCCAACCAGGTCAATGGGCTGTGGTCTTGGCCCATGTTCGGTTCACACAGTGAACCGAACCAGGGCGGCCCAGATTTTAATGGGTCGGTTTATCTTATTTAAAATATATATAAATTAAGAAAAATCATTATATTTCACAAATATACACTATAAAATAAATATATTATTTATCATAAGAAAATGTATATAGAAAGCACATATATTGGATTAAATAAATGCACTACGGTAGCGAATCGAACCGGGTTGGCCCGACGGGCCGAGGTGTTGGCCTAGATTCGGCGGTTCAACGAGCTGGGCTGGTCCGATTCGTGAACACTATTGGCGGGCCCTGTTCAGTTCGGCCAGACCAGCCCATTTGGCTAGGTCTATTCACCATCTCTCTAATCTAGGCAGGGGCAGGTAGCCAGAGTAGGTATGCGCCCAGCGCGGTGGCCAACGGACGGCGTGGGTGTACAGGTGACATGGGGTGGCTTGCGACATGGACGACTAGGGGCTGTTTGCAGGGCTATAACTTGAGCTCGAAGCTCGAGAGTTGCTCGGGCTCGACTCGAGCTTGATTCGTTTACAAACGAATACGAACCAAGAGCAATTTTCAGCTCGTTGACTTAATCGAGCTGATCCGAGCCAGACTCTGGCTTGCTCAGGCTCGGCTCGTATATGACCCAATGTACAAATGTCTTCTATATTACATTTATAATATGTGATATCTTAGCCCTTTTTATCAATTTAACATCTATTGATGTATACTTGTATAAAATAGTTATAGTCATAATCTATTGCACCAAATGTGTTTTGTCGGAGAAAACAAGCTGCACACCCATTTCAAATACCATTCGACGAGAAGGTTCTAGGTGTTTAACCGATTGAGCAAAATCAAACATAAAGAAGTTTGTGTTTGAGTCGATTGGTGCTCTTTTAAACAATGTTGTGCGCATTAAAATGGAAGTTATTTTATGTAAATTTATGGTAGACGAAAAGTGACGTGATGTCCGATTTAGCCTAGCGCATGATTTTTGCTATTGAGGAGGACAAGGACATTAGAGCAAAGCTAGCAGCAGCTTTAAAAGCTGCTGCAAATTCCCATGCTGCAAATTTACAGTTTTGCTGCAAACATCCCTTCAGACTTTACACTACACTCTAAAAGATTCTCTCACCTACCAGACACTCTATACGTGCTGCAAATTTAAAACGCCATTTAGAGCTTCTCCTAGCCATGCTCTTAGTGGTTCTAAATTTGAAACCAGACAAAATACCGGTACCCAGCACTCATGCACCATGGAACCCATCCTATTTCTAATCGCTTCTCTCTCTGCCACGCGAACAAAACACCACCCAAATTTTTAATTGTTCCCAAATGCCAAATGACCAATATATTTTACAGGAAAAAAATTTCACGGCAGGATCAAAGTCGCTGCGTACCAATCAGTCGGAGATGCGACTCTCAACGCCGACCTACGAGTGGTTATTATTACACTGCATTAATGCCGATCCCTTCAAGAGGAGATGCTTTCCCTTTCCCTTCCTTTCTAGGGAAATACGGCCACTTCACTTGTGGCTCGCCGCCGTTATTTGCCAAAAATACCATTCAACTATTTACTATTCACAGCAGCTGCAGGAGGCTTGTATCGTAGGTACCTTTCCATTTTTGGCTCAGCAGTCAGCACGTAGCCACCGTAGCTGGTTAGATCCGGGGGTGACGTCACGCCACCTCAGCCGCAGAGCAGGTTTTAGTGGCAGTTCTCGATCCTACGGCGGACAGCTCCTGGCAGCACGATCCAACGGCGGAGAAGGAACGCTGCCCCCTGCCCATCGATCCGTACGGCCGGCACGCACGCAGGCAACGCCGGCCCGGCCAGCCGCGTGCAGAGAATAAAGAGGCCGTCTGGGCTTGAAGACGGCGACGCCGCCATCGTCCGTGGGCCGGATGGGCTGTCGAGAACGGAGGATGTATAGATTCGGGGTGCACGGCATCTGGCCATCAGGGTAAGAGCGCGTCGTCCACGTCACTCGTCATTTGTCAATAACAACATGTACAATATGGCACCAGGTGAAATGATATCAACCAGAAACAAGGAGCGCGTTGACGCGCGCTGGGCTATTATAGGCCTTGTTCTTTTCAGCGTATCGTACCGTTGCATATTACTGTAGCAAATTTTGTTATTTTTATATAGCCTATATGTTGTCGTAATTTGCGACGATTTTTTCGTGACTTTTAATAGTCGTTCCAAAGATTCTAAAACTATTTTTTAATTATTATTTTTTATAATCTTTAGACCCCATTTTGAGGGCTTTCAAACTTGCTACAGTAATACGCAAGCGCAACGATACGTTGAAAAGAACAAGGCCATAGTGTGCAGTTATTGGGGCTGGTAGGCCCGTGGATACGTTCTTGTTAGCATGGGTCTTTATCGTGGGGTTTCGTCCGAATGTTGTTTGGGCTGAATACATCGTTAGTTCTTATGTGGCTTCATCAGCTTTTGTAGGTGGTAGCTGTTGTCGGCAGTGCGAACTGTTTAGTTCACTTTCGCCAGATCGATTGCTATCTATGATGGCATTCTTCTGTGTAGAAGGAAGAGCATTGTACGGGAGACGGATTTCGGGTGCGTTTCTCTGTTCTCAGTCGGAAGAAATTGCATTCATTAACTGTTATATTTTTTTTCTTGCCATATTATCCAACTGTGCTGCTTCTTTATTCTGCTATGCTCAATAGCTGTTTATTTTTAGATACATGTATTAGCCAGGATGTTTTTATATAATTTTTTTAGGAAAGTTTTGATATAATGTTGTTTCTGAACAATGTTAAATGGATTTATTGTAAGAAAAGTTTAGTACATGCAAGTTGTGCAGTGGCTTGTGGAGCTGGTTTTTGATATATGCGAAGTGTTATCTTTCTAGTAATTACTAAGAGCATCCGCAGGAGAGTAGGTAAAAAACTGTAGCTTTGTATAGAGTGTCTGATGGAGGAAAGAAATCTTTTAGGGTGTAGTGTAAAATGTGAAGGAAATTTACAGGGAATGATAGAGGGTGTAGTTAAATTTGAAATAGAGGGTGAGGATAGAGGATTGGGTGGAGATGCTCTACGACCTTCTTTTGCGGACGGATTCAGCGGCCTAAACAATGCACACATTGCCCTAATCCCGAAGGGACAAGGCCCCCACTCTGCCAACTCTTTCAGGCCACAGAGTAGGCATGCGCCCAACGCGGTGGCCAACGAGCGGCGTTGGCGTACAGGCGACACGGGGTGGCTTGCAACACAGATAACTAGGGGTTGTTTGCTGGGCTGTAACATGAGCTTGAAGCTCGAGAGTTGCTCGGGGTCGACTCGAGCTCGGTTCGTTAACAAACAAATACAAACCGAGTGCAATTTTCAGCTCGTTGACTTAATTGAGCTGATCCGAGCCAGACTCTAGCTTGCTCGGGCTCGACTTGTATATGACTCAATGTACAAATATCTTCTATATTACATTTATAATATGCGATATCTTAATAATCTATTGCACCAAATGAGTTTCGTCAGAGAGAACAAGCCGCACACCCATTTCAAATACCCTTTCGACAAGAAGGTTCTGGGTGTTTAACCGATTGAGCAAAATCAAACATAAAAAAGTTTGTGTTTGAGTCGATTGGTGCTCTTTTAAACAATGTTGTGCGCATTAAAACGGAAGTTATTTTATGTAAATATATGATAGACGAAAAGCGGCGTGATGTCCGATTTAGCCTAGCGCATGATTTGTGCTATTGAGGAGGACAAGGACATCAGTGGTTCTAAATTTGAAACCAGACAAAATACCAGTACCCAGCACTCATGCACCATGGGACCCATTCTATTTCTAATCGCTTCTCTCTCTGCCACGCGAACAAAACACCACCCAAATTTTTAATTGTTCCCAAATGCCAAATGACCAATATATTTTACAGGAAAAAAATTTCACGGCAGGATCAAAGTCGCTGCGTACCAATCAGTCGGAGATGCGACTCTCATCAACACATCAACAGCATTAACGCCGACCTACAGGCTACAGGTGGTTATTACACTGCATTAACGCCGATCCCTTCAATAGGAGAGAATGAGAGATGCTTTCCCTTTCCCTTCCTTTCTAGGGAAATACAGCCACTTCACTCGTGCCTCGCCGCCGTTCTTTGCCAAAAATACCATTGCTCCATTCAACTATTCAAAGCAGCTGCAGTAGGCTTGTATCGTAGGTACCTTTCCATTTTTGGCTCAGCAGTCAGCACGTAGCCACTGTAGCTGGTTAGATCCGGGGTGACGTCACGCCACCTCAGCCGCAGAGCAGCTTTTAGTAGCAGTTCTCGATCCGACGGCGGACAGCGCCTGGCAGCACGATCCAACGGTGGAGAAGGAACGCTGCCCCCTGCCCATCGATCCGTACGGCCCGGCACGCAGGCAGAGAATAAAGAGGCCGTCTGGGCTTGAAGACGGCGATGCCACCATCGTCCGTGGGCCGGATGGGCCGTGGAGAACGGAGCTAGTATGGATTTGGGGTGCACGGCATGTGGCCATCAGGGTAAGAGCATGTCGTCCACGTCACTCGTCATATGGCACTTGAAATGATATCAACTAGAAACAAGGAGCGCGTTGACGCGCGCTGGGCTATTTTAGTGTGCAGTTATTGGGGCTGGTAGGCCGATAGATACGTTCTTGTTAGCATGGGTCTTTACCGTGGGGTTTTGTCTGAATGTTGTTTGGGTTGAATACATTGCTAGTTCTTACTAGCTTTTGTAGGTGGCAGCTGTTGTCGGCAGTGTGAACTGTTTAGTTCACTTTTGCTAGATCGATTGCTATCTATGATGGAAGTCTTCTATGTAAAAGGAAGAGCATTGTACGAGAGACGAATTTCGGGTGTGTTTCTCTGTTCTCAGTCGGAAGAAATTGCATTCATTCAGTGACGGAGACCGGGGGGGCGATGGGGCCATGGCCTCTCCCATGGTCGATGTACACAAGAGGGTACCCCTATATATATTAGGTAAAATTAATAGAAAAATATGAATTTGTTTGTTAAAAATTTCAAAAATTTCTCCGATGCATATGAAATTGCATGTTAAAAGAATTTCTAAAGGATCCTATATATACATAAATTTGCATGTTAAATTAGTTAAAAACTTCAAAAAAAATCTACCGCATGTAAATTTGTATGTTAAATTGGTAAAAAAGTTCAAAAAATAAAAAATATACATGAATTCACAAGATAAATAGTGAAAAGTTCTAAAAATTCTTGAATTCATATGAATTTGCAAATTGATCTTCTCGATACAAAAGTTAAATTTTATTGGCCCCCTATAATATTTTTTTCTAGCTCCGTCCCTGCATTAATTAACTGTTATTTGTTTTTTTTCTTGCCATATTATCCGACTGTGCTGCTTCTTTATTATGCTATGCTCAATAGCTGTTTATTTCTAGATACATGTATTAGCCAGGATGTTTTTATATAATTTTTTTAGGAAAGTTTTGATATAATGTTGTTTCTGAACAATGTTAAATGGATTTATTCTAAGAAAAGTTTAGTGCAAGTTGTGCAGTGGCTTGTGTGGCTGGTTTTTGATATATGCGAAGTGGTATCTTTCTACTAATTACAAATAAGACCTTCTTTTCTGTGTTATCAAAAAGAAGGTATATGGGCAAAGAACGGAGCAATGTATGTTCGGCAAAGGAGGAGCAATGATCTTGGTCTTGTTTGTTTCAGATTAAATTAAATTAAATTAAATAAAAATTTGTTATTTTTGTATAAGCCAAATGATGTAATGTTTTGTAGTCATTCTTGTGAGGTTTTAAATAGTACTTCTTAAAGTTTGTAAAATATTTTTTCCATAATTTTTTAAACTCGTTAAGACGTATTTTGAGGGGGTCACAAATTTTCTACAGTTAACAACTCTACATTAATCTGAAACAAACAAGGCCAGACACAACAACTAAACGGTCGTAGCTAAAATAAGGGCTAGGATTATAAGGCGAGTTATTCTGCCTCGTGCGAGGGCATATATTACAACAAAAGCATCAGCCATGGGTACGATTCAGTTACATTCAACACCAAAACGACGGCACTCTAATCTTTAATTAAGTCTAGAAACATGCAGGAAGAGTAAAGTAACCGGGGTTTTTTTGGGCTGTATTGTTTTTGCATTGGCTGCTAGTTCTTCAGGGGGATTGGCCCTTGGCCCGCCGATGTAGTAACCACTGTTCTTGATTTTCTTTCCTAGTGTGCACCATCGTTGCTGTAGTTTCTAGATGGGTAAACGACAAGACCTTCATCCTGTCGTTTTGTTGTCGCAATTTTGGTGTTCTTCTGTAAACATTATAACCCCTTTTCCCTCTTCTATTGAATGAATATGGCATCTCGCCTTTTCTTCAAAAAAAAGAAAAAGAAAAAGAAGGTCTATGGTCAAAGAACGGAGCAATGTATGTTCGCCAAAGGAGAGGCAATGATCTTATCGACACAACAACTAAACAGTCGTAGCTAAAACATGGGCTAGAATTATAAGGCGAGTTATTCTGCCTCCAGCGAGGGAATATATTACAACAAAAGCATCAGCTATTGGTACGATTCAGTTACATTCAACACCAAAACGACAACACTAAGATCTTTAATTAAGTCTGGAAACATGCAGGAAAGAGTAAATTAACCGGGGCTTTTTTGGGCTGTATTGTTTTTGCATTGGCCGCTAGTTTTCCTCCGTGTTACTGATGTAGATGAGCTTCCTCTTGGCTTGCTGTCTGTTCCGTAGAGAGGAATCATCGAGCGTTTTCCTGTTCCAAAGAACACGTACTCATATAAGTTTGGTGGACTACATTTCTTATAGCTGGTAAGCATAATATTTTTTTTTTCTAGGCGATAGAAAATTATGCAAGAGATAGGCGTACTGCTTGTCCTTGCTACTTTCTGTAAGATCTTCGGTCTCCGGGTCAATGTGATGCTGTAAGGGAAAGAAGATAATTCGTGTGATAGTTTAAGGGCGGAATTTTGTAACACCTATGTTGTAAGGGCATCATAATACTCCACATAACTATGGGGTAAGCAACTCTTCAAGAAAACTGGTATTTACAAATCAAACAAATTATCTTTGGTAATGAGGGGATTGGTAAGCACGGAGAAAAGGCCTTATAGTACTCCCTCCTTTCCAAATTGTAGTTCACCGTTGGCTTTTCGACACGCCTTTTAACCATTCGTCTTATTCAAAAATTATTGCAAACATGCAAAAATAAAAGTCATAATTAAAATATGTTTAATGATAAAACAAATCATAACAAAATAAATTATATTTACAAATATTTTTAAAATAAGACGAATAGTCAAATAAAATATCCAAAAGTTAACAGTGAACTACAATTTAAATTGGAGGGAGTAGCAAGGAAAACCTAATATGCTTTATAAGAGACTTTTTTTTTGAGAAGGATGCTTTATAAGAGATTTGAATCGCATGCATTAGTATATTACTATGTTCTCATTGATGATGTGCTATAATATAAAGGTCATAAGGGCTGGAGAAGGGATATGACCAAAGCACCATATATACTGGAGCAGAGATGATTTAAGGGACTACCTCCTTTGAATTTGGTTTGATCAGACAATACATTTGCCTGAATCAAAAAAAAAACGAATACAATTTCATCAATAACCGTCATGCTTAATAGTTTAAAAGCGGACTTACCATAAAAAAAGCATTAGACAATATTGATTCTTCACATCTTAGACTAAAAAGTAAAAAAATGGCTGTGAGAAGGGGAAGCGGCGGTGGAGGAGGAGGAGATTGACGACGGGGAGCCAAAGTAGAGGTATAACACCTAGCAATGCATCCGCAACGGCGGGACGCACCATGGTTAGAGCTAATGACATTCTCGAGGACTGCGACAACCAGATCCTGGCCTGGCCGGGGTCGCCATCACCGGATCCGACCTTGTCGGGCCCATTGCCGAGGCGCCATTGCGGCAACTGCAGAGGTGGAGCAGAGGGCAGCGGTGGAAGTGGGAGAAAGGAGGTGGCAGCGAGAGGGGAAAAGAAGCGGTCGTGACGGCGGCAGGAGTAGCAGTGAAGGGGAGGAGCCAGCACGAGGGATGGGGAGGTGGAGGCGGCGCAGAGGTGGAGGGCAGGAGCAGGCGAGAGGAAGACGGGAGGTACTGTTTATTGTAGTTGTCCCTATTACCATAGCATTGAGGTTGTGAATACGAAATTAGGGTTAGGAGACAGCTAGGATCGGAGAGGTGAATAGTAAATGGGTCAAATCCTTGTACGCCGCTATATAGTCTCGTATTTTCATTCATGCCATCACACTCTGACTCCACCCTCATGTGTCATCCCATTCGTAGCTTAAACATCTTCTATGCCATTATTGACCGGTCAAGCCATTAAAGGGGTGCATAATGACACTTATGCCACTGCATTTTCACTGCATTTTCAAGTTGAGAAAGAGGAGCCGGTGGTGAGCGGTGGCACCATACCTAGTAGACGACCACTAAGGCCGAGGTCGCCCTTTGTAGTTGTTTAAGCAAGAGAGAGAAAAAGAAGTTTGTATACGTAGACGAGAACAGAGATTGAATTAATGATGAAGAACTTGAGTGTTGCCGTGAAAAAAAAGGTGTGTAAGTACTAGCCACCCACGTGTTGTTCGGTGCTCTAGGTCCTTTTTGTTCATGATTCTGATACGGTTTGTTATGGTTTTTTAAAAATTGACATTTTCGTACAGATCATTCACTATAACATTTTGTAAATAATTTCTTTAGACTTTGAGGATTCTTTCTCAAAGATCTTAAAAACCTTTTTAAATTTTTGTTTTCGACTTTCTTTAGTCTCTTTTCAAAGACATTTAATTTTTCCAACTACGACCAAAACCGAACCACGCCCGCAGATCAAAGAGGACCTAAGGTGAAATGAAAAGGACACGGTGGGCTTTGCCGTTGCATGCTTTGCGCCAGCATCCGATCGTATTGGGTAGCCCGATTCCACGTGTTTCCCTTTTTTTTTTTTTGGTCTAGCTCTCTGCCCTGAACCAAAGTCTTTTTTCGGTTTGAAAAGTTGGGGAAACCGTTAAAAGTTTGAACGGGCGTGCATACTCGACCGCATCTCTCCACCGCCGGCCGCTACGTTGGTCGCGGAACGGACGCTCCTCGTGCCGAGCCTCCTCCTTCCGATGTTGATCGGACGAACAGGAACTCTCCGTGGCTATGCGACTTGACTCGCGGTCTCGCCCCACTCGTCCTTCTCCTCCCTGGATCTTCTGCGCTGATAGTCCTGTGAGACGCTTCTTCCTTGTCCTGAATTGAACCATTTAACTGACCGTCAACTCGTGGTTTCGTCCATTCGCACAATTGTTTAGTTATAGTTTTAAGTAAAAAATAATCACCTTCTAAAATAGTTAAATAAAGCTAAATAAATTATTTAAAATATTTTTTTCAAATTTTTTAGGTTTTTTAAAATTTATTTCTAAAATTTTAAATGTATAATTTGAAAAAATAATTAAAATTGCAAGTCCAACAAAATTAAACTAAAAATAAATCAAAAGAAGCTTGTTTTCTTTTGACCGGAGTTTAGTTATCTTTGGTCTTGTATGTCCTATCGACATATGCAATATCCTTTGGTTGTTTTCCTCAAACAACTATTGTATTCTAAGTCAGATGCATGCATCCCAACAATTACATCATCCAACCCTTATCTTCCTCCTCCTCTCACACTCCCATTCTCTCCTCTCTCTCTCTCTCTACACCGAGCTACCCTAGCCTCTCTATTTGGACAATGCGACACCGCATTAGGGTCATGGGTCTAAAACATTGTTGGGGTCCATCTACATCGCTTCGATGCCCACCCAAGCTTGTTGCCCCACCTGGTTGCGGCGTTCGACATGCTAGGTTCAACGCCACCCCATCTCACCGACTTTAATCCATATTTAGCTTATATATATTATCTATAAAATAATTAATGTATATGTGCAATCATTCCACTCTCTCCTTTCTTGTTGCCGACACATGCTATATGGAGCTATTTTGCTTGCATTACATTCGTTAAAAATGGTACCTTTTACATCCTTCCTGTTTTGCCGGCCCCTCGACATCAATTTCGATCTGACTACATGTGTCATTAAAAACAAATTATTTTTGTCCTTGTTTTCGTTTTGGATGATGAGGCAACCGATCCCAACAAAGGTTTAAAAAAGTTGCGAACTTTTGTCAGGAAGTTGAAGCCTCGAAATATCAAACAATGTTAACAAAAAGGTTATGAGAGCTTCACGATGAAATTTTGATTTTTTTTCAAAAAATGGTTGCAAAACACCAAGTGTTTTGTTTTTATTAAAAATCGGTAAATATACCGCTTTATATTATAGTCCAATTTTAAGTTGTAGCAAACCAGCTGGGCGAGGCAGGTGTACGGTAATGTAAGGGCATTCTCAATGCTATCTCTAAACTCCTCCTATCTCATTACTATTCATCTACTTTTTAATCTCTCTCTACATTTTTCTCTTTTATACTTTATTGCCACAGTGATTTGAGAAGAAAATGAGGGGCGAAGAGGATAGCATTGGTCCTAGCACAAAAATAACTAAATAAGCAGCTCCCTATTTCGAAATAGGGCTATAAAAAAACTAGAAATTTGTAAACCGGTCAAACATGGCTCATTGGCTCGTCGTAGAATTGACTCGGGCTCCAAACAAGCGCAAAGCCTAGCCCACAGCCTCACAAGCTCGCATGTGATGTGCGTGTTGTTTCATTGTTTGTGTGCGCGCCGCGCGTATCCGCGTAGGTCTCGGATCGTAACGGCTCGGCTCGAGCTTAACCGAGCTCGAGCTCAGGCTCGCTCGAGCTCGGCTCGTTCGCAGCCGTATCCCAGCGTGGGGAGTGCTATTTCAAAGATCGCACGCGCTCTCTCCAGGCACAGAAGCGAAGAGAGAGAAGGGAGCTGAGCTTGAGCGGAGCAAGAGAGACAAGAGAAGCCTCACTTTTTTATTGCCAAACCCCCCCAAAATCTCCCAGATTTTGCTCCGCATTTCCGCCGCGAACCTCTCGCCTCGCCGAATCAAACCCCGTCGTGCGCACCAAACCGGCGGGCAGATGCAAGCCGAGCTCCGGGATCCGAGTGCCATTTTCAGGGGACAAGCTTCCAATCCGAGCGCCGCCGCATTCGATTCGGCTAGGGTTAGCTCTCTGTTGACCTCGATTTTTTTTTTCTTCTGCATTTTTCCAGTGTTGATTTGTTCATTTTTTGAACCGTTGCGTGCTTGGAGCTGGAAGGTTTAATTTTTTTAAAAAAATTATTTTTGTCAGTATGATTCTGAATTCTGATCTTGCTGCTGTAGCGCTGTTGGAGGCGTCGGTTGGTGAAATCATTAAGAAAATACTGCTAAATACGGCGTTACTTGTTAGACCCGGTTTACGCAAGCAAGTAGTCTCGCAATTCCGTGGAGTTGTTGGGTAGTTAGCAATGCAACCTAGACTAGTATGTCCAAATATAGTGAAGTAATACGACGGCTGTACCTTAATTTTAATGCCCTTGCAAGTGTCGTATAGAACTAAAATTAACAAGTAGCTAATTTACAGAAATTAAATTTAATTAAATTTTTATCTTAGTTTTATTTGTTCCAAGAATAGTTAATTTGTTGCTTCCTTTTCCTTACTAACTGATTTGCTGGACGATGCCATTGCCAGCTAGGAAGCTTTGGTTTTCCTTTTACATGCAATGCTAGAATTATATTGCTGTTTAACCTTGCAAGTTTTTGTTGCTTTGGTTGCTCAAGAAAGTATTCTATTGCCAATAAAAAAACTTTCTTACCAGGATTAATACTATATAGCTTTCGCTTCCTGCAATCTTAGCACATTTTTGGTTGGCTAGCCTAATGTTTTCAAAAGGCCAAGGAAGCCGTTTTTTTCTTCTTCTGAATTCGTTGACAGATTTGAACTCTGGACCACCTAATTGTCCTCTTTAGTGAAATTCAATACACCAATGAAGTTATTTGTTGGTTCCCCTGATATCAGTTGCTTCTAGTACAGATTTGTTAATGCGAGTTTAGTGGTGTTAGGTTTTGTGTCGAATATGTGTACAAGTAGGTTGCATGGACTCTGTGTTGTAATAGTCAGGGTTGGTTTTAGAGTTGTAATCGGATTCTAGCCAGACCTAAATAAAGGGAGGCAGCCCTGGTGTAACCGTGGTCAAAGACTTCATAATAGTAGCATAGGCAAGAGGAGATCAACGGTCGGCATGTGGTCGTGACCTGGTCAGCCGGTGTGCTGCCTTATTATGGTTTAGTGAGGAGCGCGCATAATCAGAGTCCCGCAGATGTAGGCGAAAGCTGAACTGCATTACCAAACATCGTGTCTCCTGGTGTCGTTCGTGATCTTGCATCGGCTCATATCCTAACAACTGGTTTACTTTAAGATTATGTGATGCATACATAATGGCTGGTTCTAGCACATAAACGCACCTAGATTATATTTGTACTTATCTTTAAGCCTGTTTCTGCCTCTCTCTTTTTTTCTCTCAAGTTCCCAACCGCAAATTTAATTCTAGCATTATTTCTTCTTTCCTTTAATTTGATGCATTCTGCCTATTTGCGTTTTTTATGTTTATGAACGTATATTTCTGTGATGTATCAAGTATATCCACTAATGATGTATCAAGGTGGAGGCACTGACATTTGTCCTTTTGAATTAGGGTTGAGGGTTTTTGTTACAATGACTCGGGCATCAACTATTGATTTTGGACGGTCTGGGCCGCTGCGTCCAGTAAATTTCATCACAAATAAATTTCCTACTTACAAGAATGGTTCAAATGGTATAGTGATCAAATTGACAGATGGCCCAGAAATTCCACCTCTTAAAGAGATTATTGCCAAGGAGACAGCTGATCTGCTTGAGCAGCATCAGCGTCTTTCAGTTCGTGAGCTTGCTTTGAAATTCGAGAAGGGTCTCAACACTGCCACATCGTTATCAAATGAGGTATGGAATTTTACCTTTTGAATTTTGAGTTCTGTTTTGCTTAACTCTCATTTGGCAACTAGTTTAGTTACTAGAACTATTTATACTTTAAGATGTTTATCTAGCCTGGGTTTGAATTCGCAGGTTAAATGGAGGCAAGTGGCTTTATTAGAGCGAGACATCCTTATGAAGAATTTAAGGAGTGCATTGCAGTCACTTAGTGGTCGAGTAGCCGGAAAATATAAGGATGAAATTGAGGAATCTTTATCTATGGTTGGTTTCTTCTCTTGAATCATATTTATATTCGTATTAAAGATTGATGTTCATCAGCTAGTATGTTAAATTTCCTATTCTTTTTCTTTAGAGAAGCTCCTGCTACATGCTAAAAATGGAAATGCTCCTTTTTTTTAACATTAATAGCTTTATACTTTCAATAGGTGGATGTTTTAGCAGTTCAGCTATCCAAACGAGAAGATGAGTTACTTCATCAAAAAACAGAGGTCACAAAAATAGCAACCACACTGAAACTGGTGCGTTTAAAATTCATTGTATGCTATGAATATCTGTAAACATATTTTAGTATATTGATCGAATTGATAATTGATTAGGTGTTCGCCAATTATAAATTTTAATTAAATGTCGTTTCTCATGTTTCTTCCTTAATTTTTCAAGTTACTATTGCATTTGGAGGAAAACCGACTTTGTGTCTTGTTGGATATAGCATGATAATCTAGGAAAAGTATCCCTTTTAATGAAACTTGAGAAATTGATTTTGCGTTCATCATACCATAGACTTGAAACACTTATGCTGTTCTTTTCCAAAGTACATAGGAAAATGTCACTAGCCATATGTTGAGTCACACATTTTTTGGTTCCAACCTCCAACTGATTTCACCAACATGCTTCATAAACCATAATGCTGGCACTTATTCACTTATTTGTACACACATAAAGATCCAGCTCCCCTTTTATTTGCGATTTCAAGATCTGATAATCGTTTCTTCATTTAGAAGCACACGTTAATGTCTTGTGAGATAGATCTATCTACTGGTATTTCCCATTTGTTCATTCTTTCCGAGCATTGCTCTTTTTCCTCTATTGCTCATAGGCTTCTGAAGATGCCAGGAGAATTGTTGAAGAAGAAAGAGCTAATGCTTGCATGGAAATAGAAAACGCTAGAGCTGCGGTACAAAGAGTACATCGAGTACTTGAAGAGCAGGAAATCAGTTTTAAAAGAACTGGGAAGCAAGTTAGCGATATTTAAATATGAACACTACGTTTATCTTGAGTTCTCCTTTTGAGTACAGTTATTTATTTACCTGAAATACATGTCCTGTGCCATTTTCACTCATTTGTTTATTTGTCCTTATGACCCTATTTAATTCATCATCAAAACGATTTGAAGAATTTGTGTGCAAAGTTAGCTCTAATGTGACATAACCCTCTACATGTTGCATCATAGAGCAACCATTAAATGCTTTTCTTTACTTTTGTACTTTCATAGTTTATCTAAATGGATCATGTTTATCAATTTTGAATTCATAAACAGTATCTATATAAAAGCAAAAGAATCTTTATTTAAAAGCACATTGCTTCCATTGACATAGCTCTGATGGTAAGACGAAGCCCTGCTCACTTTAATTTTTGGTGTGTGAACCATAAATCATTTATCATATTTATTCTCGGTACTACTGTTGCCATCTTTCTGTATTTATCTCAGTGTAGTTTTTTTGGCCTTTAACTCTTTCAGTTTCCAGCTATCCATGACCTGCTGTTCTTCATCTTTGTTGAGATTTTTGTAATTTCCTTTTTAAAATATGTCTAGGTTCCAGCTGAACTGTGCATATATGATTATCATTTTGTGTCTGAAATCTTTTTAAGGATGTGGATGGACTTAAGGAAGAGGTTCAAGAAGCACGAAGAGTTAAAATGCTGCATTGCCCCAGTAAGGTAGAGTTCATAGCTTCATATGCCTGTCATTATACATTGAGATTGCACATTTGCACCTTCCAACATATGCATATGTTTTGTTTACTTAAGTATATGGTATTTACATCATACTTAAATCTAAAGCTTTGAATACCTGTCTAGGCAATGGGCATTGAAAATGAGATCCAAGTCCTGCGTGATCAGTTTGCTGAGAAATCATCAAATTCTACTCATCTTCTGAAAGAGGTATGCTTTACATATGCTGATTGTGGTGCTATCAGTTTTTCTCATTTTTTGTTTAACTAGAGTTTGGAATGCATCAGCAATTTGCAATTGGATCCTAGTAGTAGCTTTGATATACTATGAATAATGAACTGCTATCAGCTAATTTTGAAATATTCTGTTTTTTATTTTAGCAGAGGGAGTTGCATCAAAGATTTGATGAAAAAGATGTGCCTTTGTATGAACTGGAGGGTCTTGAGAGCTTAGGGTCAATGTTGCACGTGGTTGTCCGAAATGCTGCACACGTGGATTTACAAGATAGTTTGATCCAGTGGTTCCGTATACTGCCTAAAGGAAACACGCGAGAGATCATTTCAGGTTGAACTATTTTCATCCTACAAAATACTCTTGTTTCACACATATTATAACTTTTGACACTTGATGCTATTAAACATTAAGGTGCCACAAAACCAGTTTATGCTCCAGAACCACATGACGTTGGGCGGTATTTGCTAGCAGAGATCAACCTTGGTGATAAAATCTCAGTTGCAAAGACTGCTGGTCCAGTAGACCCTGGTTTGTTTTACTGACGTTTGGTTATTTGACATTGACAAAGTTGATTTGCTTTTCCATGGCTAGGCTAACATTACTTTGGCAATCGAGCATCAGCAGGATTGGTCGATTACATAGAGACTCTCGTAAGGAATCCTGAAACTGAGTATAATGTATGATAATCCCTTCATGCAGCCACTTATATTTCTGCACATCATATATATAACTTGGTTGACAATTTGCCATGTGCTATGTCATGTGTCATGCACTCATACTCAACCAATTAATCTCAGGCCATTATTTTGACTTTCATAGACCAATCCCTTTGTAGGTTCCCTGCTGGCATAATTTTCTGTTTTTTCTGTTAAGAAATCAGTTTCTTTTTATTTCTTATTCAATAGTAATAGAAAATTAGAAAATGCTATTTTTTCCCTGACAATGTCCTTTTGGCTTGTTCCTCACAGCTCATTATGATAGCTCTATCCAGTGAATTAGTGAGTATCTTCAAATCATTGATTTGAGTACCATTGTTTACTCCTTATGTCAGGCTGTCATTCTCCAAGTGAATGGAATCAATCAGTGTACAGATACTATTCATGTTTTTTGCATTGGAAAATTGCGGATAAGACTTGTTAAAGGAAAGACGATTGTTGCAAAGGAATTTTATTCCTCATCAATGCAGGTATGTCGTATGCTGTAGAACACTTTAAGCACTACAAGATGGTAGTTGCAGAGGAATTTGATTTCATATCACCGATCAATAACTGGTATTCTGCATCATTGGCTATGCTACGATCTAATTCGTGTTGATTGCTATCAATTTCAGTTGTGTGGCATTAGAGGCGGTGGAGATGCCGCCCCACAAGCCATCTTTTGGCGACCTAGGAAAGACCTCAGCTTAGTCTTGGGCTTTGAAACCACCAGAGAACGCAACTCGGCAATCATGCTTGCTCGGAGATTTGCCATTGATTGCAATGTAAGTCCCTGAGCTTACAAGTGACTGTAATTGGTCACATTATGACTGGGTTTTAGTTTTAGATTTTTTTTTGGTAAAGGGTTCTATCTCAATTAGGGGTTTTAGTTCCTAAGAGCTAAATAGTCTCCTGTAATTCTTTTGACTATATTATGGCAGTTATGCTATAACTTTTATTGGCTGAATGCAGGTTATCCTTGCTGGCCCAGGGGACAAAACTCCATGGTGAACACAAGGCGAACAGCATCGACTGTAGAATGTAAATTTGTGTGCACATGCAGTGGCCAAGTGGCCAGTATAGTTTGATGCCCAATCTGACCTGAGTAAGCCATGTAAGCAGTAGGTTCTGAAAGAAGACACCAAGGCATCATTTTAACCGCGTTGCCATGATGCCGTCTTCCTAGTTTATGTAACCTAGTTTCTCTTTCTCATGCTAATGTAACCTAGTTTCTTGCTATGCCTTTTCGGCTTACCTGGTCTGACCAAGCATTCCATTCTGCCTGTTTGCCGAGTTCAATAAGAAGATGCTGAACAAAATACAACTTGCCACCCTGTTGACTTTTGATTAATGGATAATACACGAGAAGGCTAAATGGAAGTAGGAAAACTTGATAATGTCTCGCTTAAGACCGACTAAACAAAGTTTTTGCGTTAATTATTGGAGATTCCGATTACTTCTCCAGCATAGTTGAAAGAACATCATTGTAATCTTTTTCCAGATTTCTTTGACAATCCCCTCTAGATGATAACGTACTTTCAGTAAACAATTTGTAGCATTTTCACATTCAATCAATTTTCAGCGTACTGCACCTGCAGAAAAGTTAAGAAGAGTTGCCATCCGTCATTACTTAGTGGGCTACTCAGCACTTGGCTTCTAGTTCCATACAATTCCAATCGGTCTCTGTATCTAATAAACATGTAAGTCCGTATAATACACTAGTGTCTGTATCAAACTAGCTCAGCTCTTGCTCTAAGGCTCTCTTCAACAGGAATCCCTAAATTTGATCCTCTATAGCCTCATATATAGGCTCCTTTTAAAAAAAATCTCTCTATATATTTCTTTCATCTTCAACAGCGTTACCTATATAAAGAATTGTATAAGGGAAGGAAAGAGAACCCCTACGTATAAGAGAATGGAGAGAAAAATTTATTTTAATGAATAGAATAGGAAATGCTGTTGGAGCACATAGGAGAATAATCCATCCCCTATTTTAGGGTAGAGAGTGCTTTAGGGAAGGCTGTCGCTTAGTCCTATATATTTCCATAATTCCATCCATCTGTGCATCTGAATTCTGAGCTGCATGTGGTTTTGTTCCTTATACATCCATCCTTCTGCAGCTAGTCATCTAATAAATCAAGAAGTCTCCAGATAATTAAGTGTGGTTAGCCTAAATGGCTGATGTGAACGCCGCGGTTCCCGTGCCGCCGGCGCTGCCGTGGAAGGTTCGTCTCCGGCTGTTCATGCTCGAGGCCGCCATCGACGCCACGCAACGCCGGGACGGCACCGTCAACCGCTGCCTCTTCTCCCTCTCCGACCGCCACGTCCCCGCTGACCTCCGGCCGGACGCCGGAGGCGTTCGCTCGATGGACGTCACCGTCGATGCCTCCCGCGGCCTCTGGGCGCGCGTCTTCGTGCCGTCGCCGGAGACGGAGACGGAGGCGGCGGCGCCGCTCCCCGTCATCGTATACTTTCACGGCGGCGGGTTCACGGTGTTCTCCGCGGCGTCGGCCCCCTTCGACGCCCACTGCCGCAGGCTGTGCCGCGGGACGGGCGGAGTCGTCGTGTCCGTCAACTACCGCCTCGCCCCCGAGCACCGTTTCCCCGCCGCCTACGACGACGGCGAGGCGGTCCTCCGTTACATCGGCAGTGGCATCCCCGGCCTCGCTGTCGCCGTCGACCTCTCCCGCTGCTTCCTCGCCGGCGACAGCGCCGGCGGCAACATCGCGCACCACGTGGCCCAGCGCTGGACGGCGGCCACGGCGCCGCCTCCGTCCAACAACTCCGCCGTGCGCCTCACCGGCGTCGTGCTCCTGGAGCCGTTCTTCGGCGGGGAGGAGCGGACGGAGGCGGAGCTGCGGCTGGAGGGGGTGGTGCCGATAATGAACGCCCGGCGGTCGGACTTCTGGTGGAGGGCGTTCTTGCCGGCCGGGGCGGACCGGAACCACCCGGCGGCGCACGTGACCGGCGAGGCGGCGCCGGAGCCGGAGCTGGCGGCGGCGTTCCCGCCCGCGATGGTCCTCGTCGGCGGGTTCGACACGCTGCAGGACTGGGGGCGGCGGTACGCGGCCATGCTGCGGCGGAAGGGGAAGGCGGTGAGGGTGGTGGAGATCCCGGAGGCCATACACGCTTTCTACCTCTTCCCGGAGCTCGCCGAGACGGAGAAGCTTGTGGTTGCGGTCAAGGAGTTCATGGAGAGCGTCATCTCGAAATCGGCTGCCTAGAGAAAATTACTGGGCCTCGTGGTTGTGTTAATACTCTATTAATGATCTCGTGGCACGTTTGGGTTATCTCGATGTAAGTGTACGGCCATGCAATAAAAGTCTTACCAGCATATGCACCACCGCCATTTGATACCTTTAAAAACGATGCCGCTTCGTTCGACAGCATGAACATATGCCGCCGGACGTGGGGGAGTTGGCAGCGCGTTGGTGGAGGTGGTGGCGTCCAATGGCGGAGCCAGGAATTTCGAGGAGCCTGAACATAAATCTAATCGACGTTCTTAGTTTTATCTATTTTGGGCCATCCTCGTCTAGAATATGGGCTAATTTTTCTATGCAATTACACGGAGCTCAATAGTTTATCGGGCCGGGAGCCCAGGCATGAGCCCAGGGTCGCCAGGCCCTGGCTCCGCCACTGGTGGCGGCAGTGCGGATTGAGCTCATGCAGCTGGTGCTTGGTGGCGGCCCAAATCCACCTCTTCCCTATCTTCTCCTCTCTTCCTCTTGCTCCTCCCCCTCCCCCTCCCCCTCCCCCTCTCTCTTTCCCTGCCCCTTCTATTCCCAATGGATGTGGCGACGGCGTAGGTTGAGCTAGTGCGGTGGAGATGCGACCAGAACAAGGACCCATGGCGGTGGCGACGGCATGGAGGTAGTTGGAGCCACTGCTCCGACTTGTTGTTGCCCCATCGGAGAGGGAGAGAGGAATAGAGAGAGGAGAGGGAGCCGCCGCGCCACCATCGCCAGGGGAAGAGAGATAAGGGAGAGAGGGGAAGAAGAAAGAAAAGTGGGTGATATGTGGGCCTTGGGCTAAAAATAGATGAAAAAGACAAACAAAAAAACCACATGGATATCTTACGTGGCAAAACCACTCTCGTGGACAGTTGAAGTGGCGAAATCACCTCTAAAACAGCCTGCGGGGGGTTATTTGTACCATTTTGAATCCTTCAGAGGCCACAATACCTAGTTTTCCAGCTCAGGCGGTTACGTGCGCTCCGGTCAATACTTCAAAGGGGTAAGTAGACTTTTTTCAAAATTAAAAAGGGGGTATATATATATGTTAAATCAAATAAAATGATAGGCCCGCGATAACTTGGGTGTATAGCTAGGAAAAGGCTAATACAATTGTTACTTACGTAAGAACATGAGGCATGCATAATATCTTAATGAAGTGTTTCCTTATATAATTCTATCCATCCTCTTCAACCGTCTATATTTATTTGTTAGCACAGTTACAAAGTATTTTCTCTAATCTCTTCTATGTGTGTGTATTTATGTATGTATGTATGGGGGATAAGAGGTCATTTTCTCCCACTTCTTTTTTAAATTCAAAGCTACCTTAACACTTTTATGAAATCAAAATACTTGCTACACATAATTTTATCGATGGAAGGGAGTAGATGATTAATCTCAACAATACTTGATAAAAAGAGATGCATGGCGTACATCGATCGCTCTAGTACATGAATGGTTGATGCACAATATATCTTTACCGGTGCTATATATAGTGACTGTTACGACGTCTTTGAGTTTAGAGTTTAGACTGATCAACCTCTCACACGTGCACTCTCGATCCAGCTGTTGCAGGAATAGCAAGGCAATCTGTTGTCTATATACTAGCCGCGACGTGCGCGCGCCGAGCCCGGGAAAAAAGAAGAAAAAGCGGGGTGACGGGAAATCGAACCCGCGGGCTCTCGGGCAAGCAGTTGCCTCAGCTAACCAACCGGCCGCCAAACTGCCAACAATGCTGCGATCTACGCGGAAAAAATTCTTATATACGTAAAAAATTAATAAACGGCCGGATCTAGCTGTCACGCGCGATCCGACGGCCGCAAACGAACGTGGCGACGTGGCATATTGGCGATGACGAGTGGCATCAGAGGAAGGCTGAAACTCCCTTTTGTATATTTAAGAATGCCTTGTTACATATCACCCTGAAATGTTTCCATGTCTGATGCATGGCAACAACCTTGTTTACTTGCGACTTTAGCTAGCTAATGACAGAAATTAATACATCACCATGACGTCGGCACGCCACGCGGCAGCCACCCTGTTGCTGGGACTAGAGGAGCAGAGGATGCAATGCCACGCCGATCGAGACGTCGATGCATGCATCGTGTACAAAAGATACAAGTGATTTCGTGTACAAAATACAAAATGATGGAGTATTTTCGAACGGAAACGCTACCGTCTCGAGCGTCTCCGACGCGTGTGGGGGCCAGGCCGATGGGGCCCGATTTCTTTGATCGACGGACCCACCATCGATCACATGGCATCGACGGCTGCCTTTTTTTAGTGAGTAAAAAAAGAGGGCCGTCTCTCTCTGTTTTTTCCCCCTTTGGTGATCTCCTTCCCTCCGTTCTCTTCTCCTTCCCGTCGGAAAAATTGTTCAAACGACATCCAATTCGTTGCCAAAACATAGAACGACACTCAATTCGTCACCGTTTTCTAAAATAACGCCGGGACAACGAACTTTCTTCCCAAATAACATTTTAGCATTTTCTATCCCTCTTCCATCTTTTTCCTCCCTTTTTTCTCTTTTCTCCCCGTCCGCCGCCATCTCCCTCATCTCCGGCGACGGCGATGACCGAAGACAGAAGCCATGGCTGCGGCGGAGACGGGAATGGTGGCGGCGGCAGGAGTTGGAAAAGGGTAAAAAAAAGGGTGAAAAGATGAAAAAGAAGAAGAAAAGTTTAAAAAATTGTAAAATGTCATTTGAGAACAAATTTCGTTGTCCCGGTATTATTTTAGAAAACGGTGACGAATTGAGTGTCGTTTTGTATTTGGGCAACGAATTGAGTGTCGTTTGAGCAATTCCCCCTTTCCCCATCCTCTTGGCTCTCTCCTATCTATAGAATTTCTCCACCTTTTTGTTTCTCTCTTTTCCATGTTGTTTTATGTGTTTGACGGTGGAATTCGACGAGTATGAGGTGTGAGCTCGTTGAATTTGAAGAAAAAGAGGTTAACGAGAAGGTCCATCTTTTATTTTCACATGTAAACTTCGATCATATACGTATGAAATTTGGTTTTTGCTTATTGAAACTTGGGTTTTTTTACTTGCTAAAACTTGAAACACATTCACATCAAATAAAACCTCATCATTCCAGCAAAAAAGCCAAACCACCGCTTCTTCATCACTATCAACCGCGAAACACCCAACAAAACCAAGATTTCTGGCCTTCTCTTGCATGATCGAGGGGTGCATTTTGTTTCACACAAGAAAAAAGCCTAGGGACATAGGGTTTTTGATAAAGCCTATGAGCTCTCCCATCGCCGCAGTCGTCCTCACACGACAGTTTCAACTAAGTAGATTCATGGCTCCTGATGGGGCTGCCCCGCAGCCTCCGCCGATTCAATCAGTGAGATGTTAAGATCCGGGCAAAACCTTTTGGAACCATCCATTGTGTCAACACCCACAAACACATCGATCATACGTTTCGAACCCATCATCAGTTCCCTTTGAAATGCCAAATTTGGTTGCACTAAGTCAACATTGAGATCTCGAATGACCCTCTTAAAAGTCCTTCTACCAACCTGAGCACCTTGGCTATTCACCAACCTCATGTGCTTCTTCGTGCGCCACCGCCGCTGCGCGCCTGCGGCTGTGTGCTCACCTTGACCTCGACGACGGTGCCCCTGTCCACGACCTCGACCTCCTCCTCGTCGTCGTCGTCCTCCTGGGGGGTCTGCACGTCGGGCGGCAGCTCGGGCTCTTGGTCGTCGCCCTTCTCCTCGTCCGAAGGTCGCGAGGGATTAGCACGGCGGCGGTGATAAAGTGATTAGGCAGCGATTAACTGAGCACTAACGGAGGGCAACGAAGTGGTATAAAAAGAAGAATAGGGAGCTTTCGGTGGTATTAAAATGAACAAGGCACTTTCGGTGGTATAAACCAAAACTATGGATCTTTCGATGGTATAGACCCAATTTTTCCTAAAAAAAAAAGGGAGGACGAGCTGAGCACTTTGCAGAGGTGCTGTGGCCGACGCGGCGGCGATGCGACCATCGTTCAACCGGCCGGCTGGCGCCGCCCCTCTCTCTCTCTCTCTCTCTCTTCCCCTTCTCCTTCCCATCCTCTTGGCTCTCTCCACTCTATAGAATTTCTCCACTTTTTTGTTTCTCTTTTCTATGTAGTTTTATGTGTTTGACAGTGGGATTTCGATGAGTATGAGGTGTGAGCTCGTTGAATTTGAAGAAAAAGAGGTTAACGAGAATGTCCATCTTTTATTTTCACATGTGAACTTCGATCAGATACGTATGAAATTTGGTTTTTGCCTATTGAAACTTGGGTATTTTACCTGCTAAAACTTGAATTTTGCCGCTAAAATTTTGTTTTTTCTTCCACTCAAACCTTGTCTTTTGTCCACTAAAACCTGATCTTTTGTCTGCTGAACTTTGAATTTTTGCTACTAAAACTTTTGATTTTCACCCCCCTTGAAATCTGTTTTCGCTCACTGAAACTTGTCTTTCACCTCCTGAAAACTTGAATTTTTGTTTGCTAAAACTTAGATTTTGTTCATACAAAACTTCTGATATTGTCCCGTTCAATTAGTAGATTTTTCAAGTTTCATTAGGACGGTTTTCAATTTTCAACTGATAATTTTTCAAGCTTCCTTCGTTATAATTTTCCAAGTTTCAAAACGAATAATTCAAATTTCACTTGTTTTATATCAAATTTCATCGGTCGGCTTCCCAAGTTCTAATAAGCAGGAGTATTTTTTTTTTCAAGTTCCAGTAATAACATTAATCCAACGGATTGGACGTCCGATTTCCGACGCGGGCCTATTTCAAACCATCTTCTTCCACAGCGGGGAAACCATGCATTCTGAAGATAAATAAATATGTACATATATGCAAATTCATGAGGCCACCATACACGAGCGGAACCAACCAACCGATTCACAACCAACACGTACCGTACTACTCTTCACATCTGAACCCGGAGAACGCCATCCATCAATCGCTTTAGGCAATATTAGCAACCCCTTTTCTTGCAATCTGAGAACAAACTCTCTATCAAACTTGAGCTTTAAAGCTGGTCCTTTTATTGTCCATTTAGCTGCCATGAATCTGATTTCATTGCTGGTCATGAATTTACTTTTGTTCTTATTGGAAGATGTTAAATTCATGATTTACCTTCCTGTTCATGGCTTAAATGTGATCTATTTCCTAACTGTTCACGCTCCGGTAGTATTGCTATTTATCTTGCTCATTATGCCAATATTGCAACACTACTCACATCACATGTGAACCCAGAGAACGCCATCCATCAATCGCTTATGCAATATATACAGCTCCATCGCTTATTGCTTATTGGACCGAAACATTTCAATCGCTTATGCAATAAATACAGCTCCATCGCTTATTGGACCGAAACATTTCCGTTATCTCGAAGATCCCAATATATACAGCTCATGCAACATGCATGAGACAGCGATGGAGCTGGCGAGCTGGACAAGGCCAAATTAAGCCAAGGATTAGCAGTGTGGTCGTGTGGAGCACGCAAGGAATTAGTACTAGTAGTTAATCGGAAGCAAGGATAATATATAAAAAAAATTGATGTGTGGCCAATGATCTCGAGCGATCTCACGTAATTTATTCCCATCGCGTCATCGCGTGTGCAACGTGAGCCACCGCCTCACTTCCTGATAGGTAGATGCATCATGCATGTGCCTCGTTGATTGGTGCATCTAAAAAATACAATGCGCATATTATATAGGCGAGCGTCCGGATTGGCCATCCAATGATAAATTTAGAGGAAGGTCAATGAAATTTAAATAACCAGAGGTAAAACCTGAGTGTCTGGAATTTTAGAAAACAATGAAAAAAAAGATTCAATGAAACTTGGTTAATTATTATTGGCGAAACTTAGAGAAAGATCGAAGAAACTTTTGGCTAGTTATCGGTAAAACTCAAGAATACCAATGGAATTTGAAGAGACTTGAAGATGAAACTTGGCCATTCCGATTGATAAAATTTGAAAAAAGACCGCTGAAACTTCAAAAGTACTAATATAACTTGATTAAACCACCGATGAAACCTTAGCTCCCACTGTTATTCAAATATCAACACACTTAAAAGAAGAAGTTTCACCCGATAAGAACCCGAAGTTACGCACATATATAACCAAAGTTCATGTGGAAAATAGGAGATGCACCTTTATAATTTTTTTCTATAGATTCAACGAGTTCACACATAGTGCTTGTGTTTGTTGGATCTGACCGCCAAACCTCTCCAAACTCGTCATTCCACATCAGAGAGAGAGAGAGAGAGAGAGAGAGTAGAGAGAGAAGGGATGGGAAATGAAGGCGTTGCGCGATATGGCGTTGTGCTACGCAACGCTACTGCACGCTCAAACGCACGCGGCCGAAGAGAGGAAGAGGGATGGAGAAAGGGGTAGTAAGATAAAAGGGGAGACAGAACGACGACACTGGTGGCTACCAGTCAGTGAGCGCCGGCGAGGACATCAGCCATCGAGCACGCAAGCGGTAGGCCTGACCGCCTGAGTAGTGACATGTGCATCATGCGAGAAAGAGGAATACAAGCAAGCAACAGGGCCCACCCACATGCTCGCGTCCTACGTGATCAGACGTAAGACGCTGAGTGTTTTCACTTAAGATCCTTTTGGATTTCTATTCACCATCAAATTCCACTGTAGAGAGTCATGCATGATGGGAACGATGTTGCTTACGACATTGTGACGTTGGAACAGTAGCAGGCGAGGCTAGCCACGACGTCCACTTTGACTTCGAGGCGCTTCGAACCAGTCATCGCCCGGCAAGTACTTAATCTATGCCTCGTTGCCATGTGTCCAGGAGTGGATCTACAGTATAATGGCTGGTGTCATGCGACACCGGTGTCTTTCGGACAATCCTTTGTTGTCTATAGCTAACTTATCAGTTTATATACCTATAAACCTATAGTTTGAAGCTAAAAACTGGTGATTTAGAGTTAAAATGACCCCGACATCCTCGGTGATTTGTTTTCTTGGATCCGCCCCTGCATGTGTCCACCTGAGCAAGTGGTTGCTCAAAGCTACTTGCCAAAGGTAACCGAGCATAAAAAAAGGGCCGAGGTAGGTTGGTCCATGTCCCTTAGGCCTTGCTCGTGGCCGAGCAACTTTTAAGCGAGTCGATGTTCGTAGCCGTTGATTAGCCATGTGTCCAGTCCCGAACATATGTCGAGTCTGAGAAGCTACTCCGAGACACTCACGCCCCAGAGGTGCAATTCAATCCCACGCACTATGTTACCATCCGTGAAAATAAAAGATCTCATGACACAGGAGATAAACGATAAACTGCGATGCCATACAAAATGATAAAGAGACTAAAGTGATGGCACGTGCACATATACGCTTAGGTAGTTTAAGTGCAGCAAAGATCCTATCCTCGATCGTGTAGCTAGGGTGAATGCTACAGTGCCATGGACCGATGCGACGCGTCCGCTCTTCGATACAGCCGTTGGAACGGCAAAGGCGTACCAATACCATCGCGTCCACACGTGCTACACTACCCTGATCCACTCCGTTTCTTTTCTTTTCTTCAGAGAAATATCCACTCCGTTTCTGATGGGTCAACGAAGTATGTGCATCGTCGGCAAGCTACCAACGCGGCGAATCGGCGATACATTTATATTTCCGTGTTTCTACATATAATAATATCTAGCTCACGTCAGTCTCGTTGGTCGTTGCTTCCATCTCTTCCACACAACCCGGGAGGAAGTAGCTAGCTAGCTAGGCACCGAAATGGAGGGCAAGACGGCACAAGAAGCCGCCGCCGCCGCCGCCGCCGGCGAGCGCCCTCGGCCGGCGCTGCCGTGGTCAGTGCGACTCCAGCTCTTCGGCCTCATGGCCGCCACCGACCTCGCGCAGCGCCGCGACGGCACCGTCAACCGCTTCCTCTTCTCCCTCGGCGACCGTCAGGCCGGCGCCCGGCCGCGCCCCGACGCGCTCGGCGTCAGCTCCGCCGACGTCGCCGTCGACGCCTCCCGCGGCCTCTGGGCGCGCGTCTTCTCCCCCTCGCCGGCCGGCGGGCCGCCGCCCCCCGTCGTCGTGTACTTCCACGGCGGCGGCTTCGCGCTGCTGTCCGCCGCCTCCGCCCCGATGGACGCCATGTGCCGCCGCCTCTGCCGCGAGCTCGGCGTCGTCGTCTTCTCCGTCAACTACCGCCTCGCCCCCGAGCACCGCTTCCCCGCCGCCTACGAGGACGGCGTGGACGCGCTCACCTACCTCGCCACCGCCGGCCTCGGCGTGGCCGTCGACCTCTCCCGCTGCTTTCTCGCCGGCGATAGCGCCGGCGGCAACATTGCCCACCACGTGGCCCAGCGATGGACCTCCTCGCCGCCGGCGGCATCAACGCCCCTCTTCCTCGCCGGAATCATCCTCCTGCAGCCGTTCTTCGGCGGGGAGGAGCGGACGGAGGCGGAGCTGCGGCTGGAGGGGGTGGCGCCGGTGGTGAACCTCCGGCGAGCGGACTGGTCGTGGCGGGCGTTCTTGCCGAAGGAGGCGGACCGGAACCACCCGGCGGCGCACGTGACCGGCGAGGCGGCGCCGGAGCCGGAGCTGGCGGCGGCGTTCCCGCCGGCGATGGTGGTGGTCGGCGGGCTCGACCCGCTGCAGGACTGGCAGCGGCGGTACGCGGCCATGCTGCGGCGGAAGGGGAAGGCGGCGCGGGTGGTGGAGTTCCCGGAGGCCATCCACGGGTTCTACATCTTCCCGGAGCTCGCCGACGCCGGCAAGGCCGTGGCTGAGATCAAGGCGTTCATGGAGAGCAACATGCCCTAGACGGATCGATCTCTTGATTGCATTCTACGGCAGTACAGCTAGCTCGGACGTTCATGGATTCATCCGTGTGAAACTCGTGCATGAAAAATGAAATGCGCGTAGAAAAAACTGGTTTTGATTTGGTTGTGCGGTTCGAACAATGGGATGAGAGATTCAAATTAATGTCACCCACGGCAGCAATAAAATAGAGGTTCTTGTGGCGATCGATTCGCCTAATTGAGTGAAGAACTAATCGTGTGCGAGCTTTGCTTTGTTAAATCGTTTCAGGTTGTGTCGACGAGCATTCTTCAATTCAGGTTTTACCGTGTTGTACTTGTGTCTTTTTCATGTATTTTTTCTTTTTTTTTAAAATTTTTTTTGACAGAGTTCCCGACCGACGATGGCTTTATCCTCATTTATTAACGACAATGACCTCATAAATGGGTAGGGCTGACTAGCCATCCACTTGTCAGGCAGTGCCACAATAATAATGGAACATGATATGGACTCAACCGAAATCCGTAAAATTTTGATGGACGCCCGCCATTTTTCTCTCTTCTTGGTTCAGCGTCACCCCTCGCCCCTTTTCCTCCCCCTCTAACTGTTCCATGCATCTCCACCGTCACCGCTACCGTTTTTATCGGACTACCGGCCTACTCGCAACGCTCTCGCTGCTTGGTGCACCTCGGTACTAATCTGAACCCTAACCCTAACACTGGAGCTCCATGGAGGTGGAGAAAGCGATGCTCAGTAGTGAGGTGGAGCAAACAATATCATACGTAGAGCAGTGCGATGGACGAGCTAGGAAAGATAGGAAGGAAGGAACATATGAGGGGGAGTAACGGTCCATGTCGTCGGTCGAAATTTGTGGAAATTTCAGGTTCTTGTTGCGTAGCAAAAACAGTATGTTATATGTGTGTCCTTGCAACTTTTGTGATGGTACACAAACTATTTCTGGTTTTTTGATAGCATATGTGCTAACTTCATGCTTTTATCTAACTATGGAGCAACTTGTTTCCATCAAAATGTATGTGATTTTGTAGAGTTTGTGTAATTCCACAAAAAAAACAGAAATTGTTCGTGTACCATCAGAAAGAAGGTTTGAACCCAACAGAAAAGGGCCCTCTCCAAAATTGCCTAAACAAAAAATCTAGTAGAAATACATGAGACCAAAAAATGGAACAAAATAAGTCCGAAATTTAGTAATTTATTTTAAAAAAACATCACATTTCTCCTAGGTTTTCCTATATTTAACAAGTATCTGTTATGGTAAACCAATAAAGCTTGGTTGTAATTTTTTAGTGGAAAGACTAAAATTTCACAATCAAAATAAATGGATTTAAAAAACTATTTAAAAAAACAAGATGAAAACCAAGTAAGAGGAAAACTACCTCTCCTTGGCTACAAGATCCAAATTGATGGTGAGCTCAACAAAAAAAAAAGATGGATGAAACACACAAGTCGCAAAATTGAGCTGGTCCATATGCTTTGATGTACATAATTCAGGTAGCAAGACGAGTTAAGAAGATTCAAATTGATAGTAAACTCAATTAAAAAACAATGGATAAAACACACAAGTCGTGGAAATGACCTGCTCCATATGTTTTTATGCACAATTAATTGAGGCAATAAGACTAGCAAAAAAACACACATTCCAAGTAGGTTATAAATTGTGTTTTTCGTGGTTTGACTACAAGGTTCGAAAAACTATAAAACTATCGCAGGCTACAACAATAGCAGAAATAGCGATTAATTTATTGGCTATGATAGACATAGCTGTGTTCGTAAAATTTTAGCTCTTAGATATCTTTTTATGTCTAAAAATGATATAGCGGTGCTAGCCATCGCAGAACTATAGCGGTCTATTTAAAACCTTTTGATTCATCATAAAAATAGAGAAAATGAAGAAAGGCAAAAGTTCGGAGGACAGCACAACTAAGAAAATCAAAACAAAATCCGCATCCGCCTCAATTCTCTTGGCCCCTCCAACTCGGATAGCATCATGTAGTTCTGTTCCTGTCATCACGTAAGTCGTGTAAATCAGATTGGACTGAAATGCAAAAAAAAAAAAAGGAAATAAAGAAGAGGAGCTGCCTATTTTGTTTGTGCTCTATTCTGCGAGTCAAGCATGCAGATTGATGAATTGGAGAGCTTGGGTAGATGAGCTGCTAGGGGTGAGAGAACCCTTGCTTGGGTAGGTGATCTATTCTCCTCCTATTATCGTATTCTGGCTTATCTATCTATTTGATTTATCTAATGATTTTACTTATCTTCTCGAGATATCCTCGAAAGTTCGATTCATTTGGTTCAACTTGTGTTTTAAAACTTTTAGACAAGCCTTTGATAATTGAGATAGGAAAAAACGGATTCAAAAATAAATTTTTTTAAATTTAAATAAAGCTAAGTAAATAGATAGATGAGCTATAGTTTGAGGCCGACCTGCGCATCATGCCGGGGAGATTTTCTCCACAGCTCCTCCCGTCTGCAAAAAAGAAAAAAGAAAAAAAAGATAGATAAGCTGTAGAGAGCTGGATGCAAGTGGGCAACATAGACATGCGTAGTGTGAAAAGTGTGCGTCTCAAAAATGCATGCCCACAGCGACGCCTCCCACGCAACAACCTTCGTGCCAAATCGAACGGAGAACCAAACAAAAAAAAAACATGTGTTTCTATCCAACGTGCAAAACCAACCTACCTACTCAATAATGCTTCGGGCCTGCGCTTAGCCCATGGACCAACGTCGCCGTCGGTGCCAAGCCGCCGCAGAAATCTACCTGTAAAGGAAGAAGTTCAATTTACCTCCTTTAACTATTGCAGAAGCAGGGGAGAAGGATAGCTCAAATTTAACCCGGCCCCCGCGTCGTCCTCTGCGGGGCGACTCGGGCGGCGACGAAACCTCCAGCCAAGCCACCTCCACCGGCGCCCTCGCCGGCCGCCACCGCCGGCGGCCCTCCCTCCCCTCCCGTCCTCTCCTCCCTCCCCTTCCTTCCTCGCGGCGGCGCGCGGGCGGCCTCGCGGCGGCGCGTCCTCCTCCTTCGGCCGGCGTCCCCTCGGCCAGGTCGGCGGCGCAGAGGCCGGATTCGGCTGCGAGGTGGCCGGATCCGGCGGTGAGGTGGCCGGATCTGCCGGTTTGGGCGTCGTCGTGGCCGGAGTATGCGGCGGCGCGGCCTGGCCGTCGAGGTGGCGATGGGGCGACCCGGCCGGCGTCTTCGCGCGCCGGCTTGACGACGACAGCGCGGGCACGCTCCAGCACCGGCGACGGCGTCCTCGTCGTGCTCTCCTACCCTGCTCCGTCCGGGCTGGCGGCTCTGAGGCCGGATCCAGCGGTCGTCGGCTGGGCGGCGCTCCTCGGCGTCGGCCAGCAGCTCTGCCCTCTCGACCTCTCCCTGCGTCATCCTCGTAGCGGCGACGACGTGCTGCCCATCCGCGTGGGCGGCGGCTGCGTTGGTGGCAGGCGGCTCCTTGCGCGCCCTCCTCCTCGTTGCCTCCCCCACCTTGGCGTGCCGGCATTGCTCCTAGGCGCGGTGGTGTCGGGGTTTCCCTGCTGAGGTGCTCGACTGCAGGACTTCTTCTTGGCGGTCGTCTCCGGCTCCGACTGCGGCGGCGGGAGGCGCCTCTCACCTCTGCGGCGGCGACTTGGTTTTGGATCTTCGGCGACCTTTGTTCGCTGCAGCGTGGCTCTGGGCGGGGGTTCTTGGGCGAAAGCGCCGCCCATCCTTTTGGGCTGGTGATGGCGTCGCCTTCTAGCGTCGCTTGCCTTCCTGGAGGCATCATCATGCTACCCCGTCCCATTGCCCTGAGTGCTGAAGGCGTCATCTTCTGTATTGCTTGTTGTTGCTTCCCGCGCAGCGGTGACGGCTCCTTACCAAGCATCCTACGTGACAATGGCATTGGTCCTTGCCGTGTCTCCAGCGTTCTTCGGAGCTCCAGGCTTGGCGGTGGCACTAGTCGTGCATTCCAGGCCGCGGTGGCGTCTTTGAGGCCTGAGTATCCTAGGTTTTTTATGGTGGCGCCGACAAGAATTCCTTCATTTCTACACTTTGCGATCTGTACGGTGCTGGCGGCTGGCGGACAAACTTCAAGTTCGTGCTGTTGTAGGTGGGCCTGGCGGAAATCTTTTCGGCTTGCATCCTGTGAGGTGGTGGCGTCTAGTTTGCGTGCTGTCTTCGGCCTCTTGGTCGTGCATCCCTTGTGATGGTGACGGTTCATCGAGCATCCCGCATGGCGGTGGCCTATGGTGGTGACGATGCTCCGTGTATCCCCAAGATGGTGATGTCTAAGTTGGCTCTAGGTAGCTTGTTCTTTGGCCGTGCATCCCTTATGGTGGTGGGGTTTGGAGGTAGCCTTAGGCATGCCTTTGGCAGTGCGTCTTCCTCTGTAACGTTCATCGTGCATCCTATGCGTGGGTCGTGTCCGGCGTCGTGGTGGTGGTGGGCGGCTGCTTGCATTGCCTAGGTGGTGGCGGTTCGTTTTTTCGGCCATGCATCCCTTTCGGTTTTGCTAGTAGTTGCCGTTCTTTTTCTGGTGTTGTACTATTTCTTTCTTCTTAATGAAATGGCAGAGCGCCTGCCCTATTCGTTAAAAAAAAAAACTATTGCAGAAGTTCATTTTTCCTCACTCAACTCATTTGTGGCCATTCGATGCAAGATTGGACGGTCAGATCTTATCCATTTAACACAAAGGGAGAAAAAGTGAACTTTTTCAATAGTTGAGGGAGGCAATATGGACTTCTTCCGCCTATAAATGATACTGAATCGGCGGCCCATCCATTCGATCCAAGGCCGTCTAACCCACTAAGTGAAAGAAGGCTTGAAAGAAGTCCACATTGTCTCCCTCAACTATTGAAAAAGTTCACTTTTTCTCCCTCTGTGTTAAATGAGTGAGAACTGACCGTCCAATCTTGCATCAAACGGCCACAAATGAGTTGAGGGAGGAAAAATGAACTTCTACAATAGTTAAGGGAGGTAAATTGGACTTCTTCCGAGAAGGCTTCCATTAATTTGGCCCGGCCCGTGTTAGCCTGTTGGGCATGTGCCGCAAATGTGTTCTCTTGCCACTTTGCCAGTGATACTTACGTGCCGTACTCTGGAAACTCCTCTTCCAACCATAGAATCTGACGTCGACGTCCATCGTGTAAACTCTGAATTCTGAAACCGTAGAAGTTGGCCGCCGCGTTGGTCTTCCACCGTGGATCATCTCCGCCCCCAGAGGTTGAAAGCTAGGTCGCTGAAAGAGTGGCTTGTTTGTCTTTTGGAGAAGAAATTCTATGAGCTTGTTTGTCTTTTGGAGAAGAAATTCTATGTCCATCTCGACCGTAGATAGCTTTAGGCCTTGCTCGTGTATTACTGTAGCAAATTTAAGAGCTCTCAAAAATAGCTCTGAAGATTATAAAAAATAATTAAAAGATAATTTTAGAATATTTGGAAGGATAACTAAAAACCACAAAAAAATCGTTACAAATTATCACAACATATAAGCTATATAAAAATAACAAAAATTGATACAGTAATACGCAGCGATACGATACGCTAAAAAGAACAAGGCCTTAACTTTCTTGCGTATGGTTTATTCTTTTTAAAAAAAGAGCACGCAATTTTTGAAACAAAAGATTGAATCCTTATACTTTTCTCTTTCTCTCTCAAGCCAAGTTGGGTACTTGGGTGTCCTTAGAGATGCGAATAGGTTGGCCCTAGGGGCATCTTTGGCCCTCCCTAGTTTATTTATTTGTAACAAACATATTAGAAATCAAGTTTTTAGTACAAACAAATGAACTAGAGAGGATCAAAGGTGACCCTAGGGTCGGCCCATTCCTCATGCTGCTTGTCGCTGACGACCATCTCCTTTCTACAACCATGACTATGTCATCCCTGCTTGAGCGGCGCTTGTACATAAATTATCAGGCTTGGCTCGACCACGATGCAGTGTGCATGACACGGTGCGGCACGTTGGCTCGAGCGAGGCTAGCGTGGTGTTGGATGAGGAGCAAAGGAGGGCAGTGATTACATAACCGAACCGATAGCAAAAACCGAGGGAGGCCTGGCTCGGCTAACCGACCGATTTTCGCGGTTAACCGGAAATTTCGTTGGAAAACCGGCCAGATTCAAATTCATGTTCAAAAAACGGCCCGGCCGGTTAACCCACCGTAACGCTCGGCTAACCGGTCTGGTTTAGCTGAAAATAGAAAAATTAGAGAAAAAAATGTAAAAATCAATTTAAAAATAGAAAAATTATAGGGACATACAAATATCAATTTGTCAATAATTTGGAACTAATTTTACTGTCGGAAAAATTATAGGAACATACAAATGTCAATTTAGCACTAATTTGGCACTAGGGACATACAAAAAATATAGAAAAATAGAAGAATTGCTACTAAGTCCTTTATTTCTATAAAATTTTGACAGCACCTCCCCTATAATTTGGTCATCCACTCAGCAGACAAAGAAACATAATTTACATATTTCATAACATATATTATATATCTACCATCTTATTGTTTCATACATAGTTCACAGCTCAAGATAAAAAAACCGCTGAACTTTTTACCAAAAGCTTACCTCAAGCGTATTAATCAGTAACGATGAATGGAGGGAGGCAGTAGCACGTCGTCACCTACAAATGAGACATAAAAAAAGTTACACATGCATGTTATAAAGAAATATATGTAACTATGCAATGGGAACAGAATATTACCATTGTAAGTTCTATCTAACATCTATAATATTGAAGTCCAGATTCAGGGTATGCCCTGCAGTACTCCTCTGTAGACATGACTATTAGACCATGGTTGTTTGTTAAGTCTGCTCTAAATTCGTCCCAACTCAATCCTATGGTCCAGGCACCGTTTTGCCAACTTTGATATAGAGTTGCATAATAATCTGGCATTTCCCATTCATATACCTTCCTGATATGTGGATTAATTGGTTGAGGATATGGGAGAGGAAAAAAATTTTAACCTGTATAAGTACCACTCGTAGAGCTTGAGCTCTCCAGGTCTTGCGGGTTGTCTTGCTTGCCCCTTTTAGACGTGGATGACCTGGGCCTAGTGGCTCCCTGTGAGATAGGGTGTGAACCTTGTGGGTAGAATTTGGTCACAGGTTGGAGGCTTGGTTCGTTACCACCCCCGTCATCAGCGCCACCCTCACCATCATCGTCCTCATCACCGCCATCCCCATCATCATCGTCCCCATCATCTGAGGATGAACTGTCGTTTGATTCTTGGTACGTGGGACTTTTTGTAATTTCTTTCTCATTTGCATCACTATCCTCTTCATCATCATCTTTCGTGGACAGCCTCTTCCCCTTCGCCCTCTTCGATAAACGCTTGATAGGAGGAGGCAAGCGAGTCTTTCTCTTACCAATGTGAGTGTCTCCCACATTCTGCTCAGCCCACTCATCTATGCTTTTGCCCTTAGTCTTTTCCTGGATAGTGCCGGGGTCTTCTAGGTTTACGACAAATGTTGATGGAAGTGGGTCATCAGTGTCAGTGCTATCCTCATCTAAAACTGGAGTAGAATTTGACCTACAACAAAAGTAACAAACATACTATGCAAATTAAATTTTCATGACCTATGCTAGAATCTAGACAACATGTTTGGCATATGCTAGAATTTATGCTAGAATAATTTAACATATGGCCGTACCTTCCATTCTTCAACCAATCGAACATTGGGCTGTTTCTGCCTGCAATTGAAAAGTGTAAGAGTTGGTCTGCAGGATCATATTCTACATCCCTCGTCTGAGTTTTGACCCGCTCAAGACGAAGTCTTGAGTTGCTTAAGCTAGACTTTGCTCACTAAGGCTTGACATGGCTTGGCTTTGACTTGGACTTGGCAAGACATGGCTTAGAGCTTGGCTTGATCTTGGATTTAGGTCTAGGAATATGAAATTGTGCTCCGGACAAAGAAACTATGAAAACACTAAAGTCCTTATCCCTGGAGTCCTTGTCATCAATACCAGAACTAACACCTAATGGGGCTTGAGCTTACAAGGTCTCCACACAAAGATAGATCGATTGAAGAGTAGGCTCCGTTCACTATAGAAATCTGCACAACAAACTACCGAACAACGTCCTCAGAGGCGCCGCCAACAGCCACCTGCCACAGCGGAGACGTCAAACCGCATGGTTCTCGATCAACAATACATCCCAACTCATGTTTGTAGTGACACTTCATGCCTCTGTAAATCGGTGATGCAGCAGCAATATCCAGGGTACTTTGACAGGTAGTGGGAAGCGGCTTCCCATTGTTCGGCGACGTGGTGTTCACGCGAATGTCACAACCCTTTCACACAGTCATGGCCATCCACATAAAATACAATGTAGTCCAGGGGTGACAACCTTCTGTCACCGATGTGAATAAGTGATCTGTTAACCATGTAGTCAAGCATTACTATTGTCTGAATCCTATGTAATTGTTCTAAAGAAAATTGCACTGTAGCTCTCAGAACTTGTACCAAATTGCACGAAACCCCTAAACTTTGAAATTGCTTTCTCAACTCCTCGAACTTGTCTCTAGTTGCACCGTTAGTCCTGGGCTGTTAGGATCTGTTAGAAATTCCGTTAAGTGCTTATGTGGCACCCACATGCCCGTTAAGTGCTCACATGGCGCCGACGTGGGCCAAAAAGTCCGAAAAATTAACAAAAACCTTAAAACATCCAAAAAAAATAAAAAAAACACAAAATTCATGGAAAATCCAGAAAATCCAAAAAAATAATAAAACGTAAAAAATCTAGAAAAATTGAAAATAATTCACAAAATTCATGAAAATCCAGAAAATTTTTAAAAAACCAAAAAATCATAACATTGAAAATAATACAAAATATTCATAAAATCATACAAATGAAAAATAATTCATAAAAAAAATATATGAGTTGCGGTCGAATTTTTTTTGGGTATTTTATGATTTTTTGGATATTCATAAAGTTCATAAAAATCAAGAAAATTTATAAAATCAAAAAAATAAAAATTCAAAAAATTCAATGTGGACCTGTAATTCATTTTTTTAATGAATTATTTCCTGTGTTTTGAATTTTTTATGATTTTATGAATATTTTGAATTATCCTCAATTTTATTTGTTATGTATATTTTTATGATTTTTTAATGAATTTTCTAGATTTATTGCATTTTCGTCAACTATTTTCAGTTTTTTGAATTTTTCTTGATTTCTATGATTTCTTTGGATCTTTTATGAACTTTATGAATTATTTTTGGGTTTACTTTTTTTATTCTTGTGTATTATTTCGATTATTCTGTTTTTTTAATTTTTTAAAGTTTTTGTTATTTTCTCTTTTTTGAGCCGCGTGGGCACGCTTAACGGAATTTTTAACTGTTTCTAACAGCCCATGACTATAATGTTCTAAATTTAATACCACCCGATATACACATATATGCAAAAGAAAACCATCCACTCGCACTTTGGAGCCATGACAGGCTGTTGTGGAGTATCCAGTGCGCGACAGGCTCTTGTCGAGCTTGTAAAGCGCGACAAGAGGCTCGGTTTCTACGACTCGGTCGTGCCTTCAAATAGCGATACGTCCCCGGTCACGGTTTCACGGCACGATAGGGGGTGGAATATATTTTTGCATGAAAGAATAAAAATAAATCAATATCCTTCAGTATCAGATTGATAGTGTGAGCCAAACAGGGCTGCCAAACGATAGACATGTATTTCTTAGAGTAAAATGCACCGGAGGTCCATTAACTTGTAGCGTGGTGTCACTTAGGTCCATCAACTTCCAAACTGCAGTTCTGGGTCCATTAACTCTTTAAGTTGTTCACTGCTAGGGGTGGGCATTCCGTATTATGGTATTTTCGGTTTTGGTATTTCGGTATTTTTGAAAATTCAGTATTCTATATTTGAGTGCCGAAATTTCTTAAGAAATTTTAACTACCGAAACCGAAATACCGAATAATTTCGGTTCGGTATTTCGGTACTTCGGTAAATGCCTAGATTGGAGGAGGAAGGAGAAGAGCATCTGTTGAGGGAGGAAAGAGCTATCTGACCGCCGCAACCCCGCCGTCGAAGGAGAGGAGCCGCCGTTGGCCGCTACCGTCGCGACGCGCCCAGGAAGGTGCCGCCCGCCGCCGTTGGCCACTGCCATCGTGGCTGGCGCAGGAGGGCGCCACTCCCCGCCCGCCGCTGTTGGCCGCTACTGCCGCCCAGAGGGAAGAAGACGAGCCGCCCATCGCCGTTGGCCGCTGTGTGGGGAAGAGGGTGGAGGCACCGCCGCCGCCGCGCCGCCTAGATAGGGTTGAGGTGGGGAGTTGGGGAGGCAGCTCAGGCAGGTGTGTCCGCATGGGCCGGTGGGGGAGGTCCCGTCGGGTGAGGGTTTGAGGTGGAGGCTGGGCCGCATGGGCTGGTGGGGGAGGTCCCGTCGGGTTTGAGGTGGAGGCTGGGCCATGGAGGTGGAAAGAAAATGGGCTGTATTGGGCTATAATCCGGTATTATCAGGATTTTGGTTTTTTACAGCACGGAACCGAAACCGAACTGAATTTGTTCGGTTTTCTAAAGACGTAAACCGAAACCGAACCGAAATACCGAAAAAACCGAAATTTTTGGTTTATTCGGTTTGGTTTTTTTGGTTCGGTGTAAAAATGCCCACCCCTACCCATTCAGCTTGAGTCTTGAGGGCATGCAGATGCAGCAGAGACGATCGCGGCCGTCCATCTTCTTATTCGACAGCTCAGCTCAAAGGGCTTCTAGTTTCTTCCGCCAGCGCCGCCCCTCCCGGCCTCGCCAAATACTGAAATACGTATAAAATAGACGCGGATCCTCTGACGTACTACAGAGGCACAGTCGGATTCTTTGTAGCCATCGGATCTTAATCCATCGGCTTCTATTTGCCACTTGCACGAGAATCAAAGCGTTTTTCTCTCTCCTCTCCACTCTCACGAGCACGTCCCGATCCAAACGTATAAAATAGAGGGAGAGGAAACCCTAGCCCTAGCTGAACCCTCTCCCGTCTCCAATCTCCGCTCCTCCACTTCCCCTGCTCGATCCGATCGGATCGGATCGGAGGGGATTGGGATTGGGATTGGGATTGGGATTGGGATTGGGATTGGGATTGGGATTGGGATTGGGATTGGGATTGGGAATTTTCGGTTTATTCGGTTCGGTTTTTTCGGTTCGGTGTAAAAATGCCCACCCCTATTCACTGCAGGCCCGTACCCCTTCGTTTTATATTTAGATCCGACGTGGCATGGACCCCACGCTTTAAGTTGTTCACTGCAGGTCCGTTAACTTTTTTAAGTTTTTTACTGCGGTCCATTAACTCTTTTAAGTTGTTTACTGCAGGTCCATTAACTTTTTAAGTTGTTCATGCCACGTCGGATCTAAACATAAAACGAAGGGGTATGGGCCTGCAGTGAACAACTTAAAGAGTTAATGGACCCAAAACTATAGTTTGAAAGTTGATGGACCTAAGTGACACCACGCTACAAGTTAATGGACCTCCGGTGCATTTTACTCTATTTCTTACTTAGTTTCAAGCACACTACCTTATACTACCTCCGTTTTTTTATTTGAAGCCTTTGACTTTTGAACGCGCCTTTGACCATTCGTCTTATTCAAAAAATTAGTGCAAACATGCAAAAAATAAGTCATGTTTAAAGTATCTTTATTGATAAAACAAATCACAACAAAATAAATGATATTTACATAAATTTTTTGAATAAGACGAATGGTCAAAGATGTGTTCAAAAGCCAAAAGCGTAAAAAAACGAAGGGAGTAGTTGGCATCGTTGTCCGTGACAATCTGGACAACATTCTCCACCCCTACCTCTTTCACCACCTTATGTATTGTCTGCATGAAAAATTTTCACAACAAATAGACGGTAATAGAGCGTAAAATAACAACAAATAGACGGTAATAGAGCGTAAAACAACAACAAAATAGACGAAGTATACCTCGACGAGGAATTTAGTGTCCTGCGTCTGGTTTGTTGCATCTACTGATTTGTAGAAGTAAGTTGTGCCATTGCAGTACATCATGAAGTTTATGATACTCATACCTGTCGGCCCCGTCCAAGAATCACACATTATAGTCACTCCATAGTGACCCCAATCTTTTTTCCATACCTCCATCTCTCTTTTGATCTCTGTCTCCTCGTCATCTAAGTATATTCCATCAATATCCCGACCAGACGGTGATTGCACCTCCTCTCCTACAAAATCAACATATGGCATAATATGATTAGTTGGCAGCAAAGTTGTACATAAAGTAAGAAAAAACTATTTTAACTTTTTACCTAATCTTTGTGTCTCCCTTACGGCAGCGACAAAGTAAGGATTTTCGGCTTTCCTCCTAGGAATGCCGGACGCGTGAAACCATCTGGCCCACCCCATGCCAAGCAAACGTTTCACCTTTTTGCCTTCCTATGAGACTGAGAACCTGCCTCTGTCGATTCTTGGCTGAACCGTGGTACCGGCATTGATAGGTCGAGTTTTCCTTTGTGAGCTCGATCGCGATAACATTCGCCGCCATCCCTTGTTTAGGCTCAGGTTCAGGAGCACCACCCCTACTTCCACCGTCATGCTCATACCTTTCTCCTGCTCGCGCCCTAAAGTCTGACTCCATCCTCGAGGCAGCCATGGCCCGCTCATATTGCTCTCGCTCGTTGTAACCCCCATGTACTGCTCTTGCCAACCGCCTGCACCACTACCCCCGTAGTGGTGCCCCTGCTCTTGCCAACCGTCTACACCACTACCATAACCCCCCATGTGGTGCCCCTGCTCTTGCCAAGCCCCTCCACCTCTCCCTGCCGATGCTGCGGCTTCTTCCAATCTAAGCCGCTCTCTAGCTTTCTCGGTCTTTTTTTTCGACGGTTCTATCCAGGTACCGTCGAAAGAAGTCCCTCACCTCAGGAGGGACTGATTTACAAGATTTCACATTGCTGCCACGACCAGCCAAGTGGTGCTTAAATCTGCTTGCGCCGCCTCCCGCTTTGGTTTCTTTGCAGAAATTGCATTTGAATCCCGCTTTCACTTTCAGACCATACTCCCAAACCGGATCGCTAGATTCATCCGCCATTCGTTCAACGTCTCACTGCATGGCAACACAAAATCTCTTCGTAATAACAAATAAAATTTTTTCTAAAATCATAATCTTTACCTAACCCTGACACTACCACTGCATTTATCAAATAAAGTGCATTTATCAAATAAAAAAAACAAATTGATGTGTGGCCCGTGCGTCGCCGCGACGGCCAGCCGCTTGGTTCACCCGGTTAGCCGCTCGGTTACCTCGGTTAGCCGGTGTCGCAACTCCGGTCAGCCGCCACCGCTCGCCCGTGCGCCCGTGTAGGACCGGCTAGCCGCTGTGCCGCGCCGGTTAGCCGAGCTAATCGGCCGATTAGCCGCTAGACCACCCCGACCCGCGCCGGCTAATCGCATGATCCGCCGGCTAGCCACCCGATCCGGCCGGCTAACCGCTCGATTTGGCCGGCTAGCCGCTCTTCGGTGGCGCTCGCGTGGGGAGGAGCACTGGAGCAGAGGGGAGGCAACATGAGAAGTGGAGAACTGGAGTGGAGAATGGAGATGGGTCACGGGTTGCTGGGTGGGGGGACTGGGGAGTGGAGGAGGTAAATATGTCATATGCTATTCTTTATTTTATTTTTTTTTATTTTCAATCATATCAACCGAAAAACACATGAAAATTTGAAAATTTTAAATTCTGTTTTAGCCAATACTCATATAACAACCTTTACTATTTTATGGAATTTTTTTAGATTTTTTCATGGATTTTCAAATTTGAACCAAATTTGAATTTAATTCAAACATAACCGGCCGGTTTTCCATAAACCGCCCCGCACCGGTTCACCGGTTAACCATGGTTTTCGACCGGTTAACCTGGTTTCGTAATCACTGGAGGAGAGTGCAGATGATGAGCGAGGCGAAGTGTAGCCGGCTCAATCGAGAGTAAGAGAGGATAGACAAGAGACAAGGAAAAAGGAGAAACTAATTATTTTTTTAGAAAAATTATGGACTTTTTTTTGTAAAGAGGATAGAGATGATGTGTCCATCTCGGTGTGCAATGAAACGACGGAAATAAGCCCACGAGTGCAAATGCGACGAATATTCTGTATTCAAACACATTTTCAAACACATAGGTTGTATCGAAGATCGAGTGCATGCATTATAAAATGCAACGTCTGTCCCCGAACGAAGATGCCACGAGTCTAATAGTACTCCTTGCCACCTTGTGTGAAGTGTCCGAGCACAGAGAAAACAAGAAATGGCCGGCTCTGACGATGGCCGCCGGTCGCCGTCGCTGCCATGGACGGTGCGCGTCCAGCTGGGCGCCTTGGGGCTCGCGCACCGCCCGGACGGCAGCGTGAGGCGCTGCCTCTACTCCTTGATCGACTTCCACACCGCCGCCAAGCTCCGCCCGGACGTCCGCTCCGTCGACGTCACCGTCGATGCCTCCCGCGGCCTCTGGGCGCGCGTCTTCTCCCCCTCTGCGGCCGGCGCGGCGCCGCAGGCGCCGCTCCCCGTCGTCGTGTACTTCCACGGCGGCGGCTTCGTGCTCTTCTCCGCGGCCTCGTGCTCCTACGACGCTCTCTGCCGCCGCCTCTGCCGCGAGCTCGGCGCCGTCGTCGTGTCCGTGAACTACCGTCTCGCGCCGAAGAACCGCTTCCCCGCCGCCTACGACGACGGAGTGGCCGCCCTGCGCCACCTCGACGCCGCCGGCGTCCCCGCCGAGCTCGGCGTCCCCGTCGACTTCTCCAGCTGCTTCCTCGCCGGCGACAGCGCCGGCGGCAACATGGTGCACCACGTGGCCCAGCGCTGGGCGGCCATGGCCGCCATGTCGTCGCCGCCCTTGTCCCTCCGCCTCGCCGGCGCCATCATGCTACAGCCCTTCTTCGGCGGCGAGGAGCGGACGGAGGCGGAGGTGGCGCTCGACAAGGTGGGCCCCGTGCTGTCGATCGCAGTGACGGACGAATTCACAAACAATCTTAACTTGTGCAAGTTATGATTGAGGGGGGATGTTGAGATATTTCCTGTATTATAAACAATTGGCTATAGATGGAATCCTTCCCTCTAGATAGATAATCATGTATAGATAGAAAGGTTGGATTTGTCTTGTGCTACAAGTTGTACCATGCCTTTGCCGTGGGTTGTTGCGGCCTATATAACACGTACCCGCAGCCTCTACGGAGGTATTGCGTTTTCCCTATTTTCTACACTGTTCCTGTCATCACGTAAGTCGTGTTAAATCAGATTGGACTGAAATGCAAATAAAAAAGGAAATAAAGAAGAGGAACTGCGTATTTTGTTTATTTTCTATTCTGCGAGTCAAGCATGCAGATTGATGAATTGGAGAGCTTGGGTAGATGAGCTGCTAGGGGTGAGAGAACCCTTGCTTGGGTAGGTGTTCTGTTCTCCTCGTATTATCGTATTCTGACTTATCTATTTATCTGATTTATCTAATGATTTTACTTATCTTTTTGAGATAGCCTCGAAAGTCCGATTCACTTCGTTCAGCTTGTGTTTAAAAACTTTTAGACAAGTCTTTGAGATAGGAAAAAAACGGATTAAAAAAATAAATTCTTTTAAATTTAAACAAAGCTAAGTAAATAGATAGATAAGCTAAGTTTGAGGCCGACCTGCGCACCATGCCGAGGAGATTTTCTCCCTAGCTCCTCCCGTCTGCAAAAAAAGAAAAAAAAAAAAAAAGAAGAAGATAAAGCTGTAGAGAGCTGGATGCAAGTGGGCAACATAGACGTGTGTAGAGTGAAAAGAGTGCGTCTCAAAAATGCATGCCCACAGCGACGCCTCCCACGCAACAACCTTCGTGCCAAATCGAACGGAGAACCAAACAAAAAAAAAACATGTGTTTCTATCCAACGTGCAAAACCAACCTACCTACTCAATAATGCTTCGGGCCTGCGCTTAGCCCATGGACTGACGTCACCGTCGGTGCCAAGCCGCCGCGGAAATCTGCCGAAATGATAGTGAATCGGCGGCCCATCCATTCGGCCCAAGGCCGCCTAATCCACTAAGTGAAAGAAGGCCCCCATCAATTTGGCCCGGCCCGTGTTAGCCTGTTGGGCTTTTGCCGCAATTATGTTCTCTTTGTCAGGGAAGCAATGTCAAAGGTACGTAATTATCTGTGTGCTAAGTAATACTTACGTGCGGTACTCTGAAAACTCCTCTTCCAACCACAGAATCTGACGTCGACGTCCATCGTGTAAACTCTGAAGTCTGAAACCGCAGACGTGGCAGCCTCGTTGGTCTTCCACCGTGGATCGTCTCCGCCCCTAGAGATTGAAAGCTAGGTCGCTGAAAGTGTGGCTTGTTTGTCTTTTGGGGAAGAAATTCTATGCCTATCTCGACCGTAGATAGCTCTAGGCCTTGTTTGTGTATTACCGTAGCAAATTTAAGAGCACTCAAAAATAGCTCTGAAGATTATAAAAAAAATAATTAAAAAATATTTTAGAATCTTTGGATGGATAACTAAAAACCACGGAAAAATCGTTACAAATTACCACAACATATAGGCAATATAAAAATAACAAAAATCGCTACTGTAATACGCAACGATACGATATGCTGAAAAGAACAAGGCCTTAACTTTCTTACGTATGGTTTATTCTTTTTTTTTAAAAAAAAGAGCACGCAATTTTTGAAACAAAAGATTGAATCCTTATTCTCTTCTCTTTCTCTCTCTAGCCAAGTTGGGTACTTGGGGTGTCCTTAGAGATGCAAATGGGTTGGCCCTAGAGACATCTTTGGCCCTCCCTAGTTTAGTTATTTGTAATAAACATATTAAAAATCAAGTTTTTAGTACAAACAAATGAACTAGAGAGGATCAAAGATGACCCTAGGGTTGGCCCATTCCTCATGCTACTTGTCGCTGACAACCATCTTCTTTCTGCAACCATGACTATGTCATCCCTGCTTGAGCGATGCTTGTACATAAAGTTATCAGGTTTGGCTCGGCCACGATGCAGTGTGCATGACACGGTGCGGCACGTCGGCTCGAGCGAGGCTAGTGTGGTGTTGGATGAGGAGCAGAGAAGGGTGCAGATAATGAGCGAGGCGAAGTGTAGCCGGCTCAGTCGAGAGTAAGAGAGGATAGACAAGAGAAAGGAATTAAAAAGGAGAAACTAATTATTTTTTTAGAAAAATTATGGACTTTTTTTTGTAAAGAGGATAGAGATGATGTGTCCATCTCGGTGTGCAATGAAACGACGGAAATAAGCCCACGAGTGCAAATGCGACGAATATTCTGTATTCACCTTGACCGAAACACATTTTCAAACACATGGTTGTATCGAAGATCGAGTGCATTATAAAATGCAACGTCTGTCCCCGAACGAAGATGCCACGAGTCTAATAGTAGTTCAGAAATCGAAAGCTGCACCTCCTTGCCACCTTGTGTGAAGTGTCCGAGCACAGAGAAAACAAGAAATGGCCGGCTCCGACGATGGCCGCCGGTCGCCGTCGCTGCCATGGACGGCGCGCGTCCAGCTGGGCGCCGTGGCGCTCGCGCACCGCCGGGACGGCAGCGTGAGGCACTGCCTCTTCTCCCTTTTCGACTTCCACACCGCCGCCAAGCTCCGCCGGGGCGTCCGCTCCGTCGACGTCACCGTCGACGCCTCCCGCGGCCTCTGGGCGCGCGTCTTCTCCCCCTCGGCGGCCGGCGCGGCGCCGCAGGCGCCGCTCCCCGTCGTCGTGTACTTCCACGGCGGCGGCTTCGTGCTCTTCTCCGCGGCCTCGTGCTCCTACGACGCTCTCTGCCGCCGCCTCTGCCGCGAGCTCGGCGCCGTCGTCGTGTCCGTGAACTACCGTCTCGCGCCGAAGAACCGCTTCCCCGCCGCCTACGACGACGGAGTGGCCGCCCTGCGCCACCTCGACGCCGCCGGCGTCCCCGCCGAGCTCGGCGTCCCCGTCGACTTCTCCAGCTGCTTCCTCGCCGGCGACAGCGCCGGCGGCAACATGGTGCACCACGTGGCCCAGCGCTGGGCGGCCATGGCCGCCATGTCGTCGCCGCCCTTGTCCCTCCGCCTCGCCGGCGCCATCATGCTACAGCCCTTCTTCGGCGGCGAGGAGCGGACGGAGGCGGAGGTGGCGCTCGACAAGGTGGGCCCCGTGCTGTCGATCGCAGTGACGGACGCCTACTGGAGGGACTTCTTGCCGGAGGGCGCCACCCGGGACCACGCCGCCGCCCACGTCTGCGGCGACGACGTCGAGCTCGCGGAGGCGTTCCCGCCGGCGATGGTGGTGGTGGGGGGTTTCGACCTGCTCAATGGCTGGCAGGCGAGGTACGTGGAGACGCTGCGCGCCAAGGGGAGACCGGTGCAGGTGGTCGAATACCCTGACGCCGTTCATGGCTTCTACGCGTTCCCGGAGATCGCCGACTCCGGCAAGCTCATCGAGGAGATGAAGCTGTTTGTGGAGAAGCATAGGTCTAAACATGTGGTTTAGATGGTATTTGTATCGGCCCTTTTCCCACTATATTCTCCTAAAATTGTTAGTCCTATACAACGTACAGTCGGGTGTGCGCGTTTTCAGATTTTTTTTTCCCACTTGTGTTTAACAAATTCTTGATTTTGTACTTTTTTTAAAAAAAAATTCTTGATTTTGTACTATTAAGTCGATGCTGGATCGCTCAAACAATCTGGCGTGCTTTTGCGATGTGGTGTTCAATCTCATGAAAACCAAAGTATAATAAACAGATTTGTTCAAAAATGTGTGTGATTGTTTCACAGAAAAAATAGAGACTTAAGATTAAATAAAGTGCTAAGAGAGACAGAAAATTATGTATAGGAGATCTCCAAACGGGAATTTTGACTAGTATTTGAAACCTTAAAAAAAAGGAAAACTACGCATTAAATATTTGTATGGTAGTTTTTTCCTTCTTGATATTTTTTTCTAACGCTTTTGCTCCCGCGCGGGCGTCTACCCTGCGGGCTCGCACAGGCGCTGCCGCGCGCAGACGCCGCCGCTCGCTCGCCGTTGACGTGGCCAGCTGCTGCGTAGCTGATGTTGCTGCTAGTATCCCTTATCTTCCTCGGCAAATGCGGCGCCGTGCACGGCCGGTTAAGTGCTTGCGAACGCCGGGCCGTCCTGCTCGAGGCCGCCGTCGTCGCCTGCTCCGACGGCCCGTCGATCTACTCTTCTCTACCTCTCTAATTTGCTCGATTGGTTGTTTATTAAATAAAGAGCTAAGAGAGACAGAAAATTTTATACAGGAGATCTCTAAACGGGAATTTTGACTAGTATTTGAAACCATAAAAAACATGGAAAACTACGCATTAAATATTCGTACGGTCGTTTTCTCCTTCTTGATATTTTTTTCTAATCTTTTCTTGAGTTAATTAGATGAATACCTTCTCAAACTAGATGATTTTAAAATGTGCCATTACAGGGCAGGAAGCATGCTCGGTCCCATTCATAAGCTAGATTCATTCAAAATATACTACGTGGACAGCTTTGCCTCGAGGCCATCTTTAATTTTCCAGCTTTTCTAAAGTCTCTCCTTCTTCCACCTCCCAGCAATGGCACCGCCGTCCGTGAGCTCTTTCTTAATTAGTAACGAGCAAGGTGACCCGCGCATTTGCGCGGCTAGATTTGTGTTAAAATATAGTTATTATATCATAGAGTTTATCTCTAATATATAGATCAGCTTCAATAGTTTGTTATAGATGTTAATATTGACCGCTAGATTTACATAATAATATCCATATTCAACGATGTTGATTTTTTTCTTTTTTACATAATTAACGTGAGAATTTCTACTATTTTTCGATTAACGTGGAAATTTCTAAGATTTTAGGATTAATGTGGTGGCTCCGTTCAACTCTGCTTTAATATAGATATTAGATAGATGACACTCCCTAAGGTCCTATACCTTTATGAGAGTGTCGAGCACCTGGCCTTCCTAGCTCATGGAATGGCCAGTGCGGAGTTGGAAAGATCGACGAAGCCCATCGGTGGCGGCAACTGCAGTGAAGGCTATGACCAAGGTGGCAAGGTTTAGGCGGGAGAAGGTGGCCGGCGCTAGGCAGGAGGCGGAGAGGAATGGACTCTAGCCCATTCCAAACAAGAAGCTGGAATTGGGAACAAACAGACAGACGCCACAGCGGTGGCCAGGAGAAACCCTAGTCACCCTCGTGGTCGTAGGAGATCATGTGATAGCCTCTCTTGTTTTTTTTTTTCTCTCTTGGTGATTAAAAGAAATTTTCTGGTTAATTTGCTTTGCATCTTGAAGCCAGACATGTATACGTGATGTCCATATAAAATGGAGTACATGCACAGCAAGGTTGATTAATCATCCATGGAAGCGGTCATTAATTATCTTGTTTCCGATGATGGGTTAATGCTAACCATGCAGTAAAGCAAATCATGCAAACACACGCATGCTCAGTCATAAATACAGCTAGCGTACGTGGTGCGCGTGATCATGACTGCTGAAGGTTCATGTATTGGGAAGATTAGGCTGCATAATCAAGGCTCCTCTAAAAAACTGAGTGCGCAGTACATATGCATAGTCCGAGCATCTCCAATGGTAGAGCCGGCTTGCTGGCTCTAAGGCTAACATGGCACATCCACATCGGATTAGGAGACAACCCATCCAACAGTTGGGCTATACCATCAAAAGCTGCGGGACCCACACAATTTATTTCTAGCCTTTCTTCCTCCGCCTCATTTCTTCCTCCCGGCGCTACGCAACAGCCCATCCCAGCGAGCCCCGTCCATCCTCCCCTCCATGCCTCCGCCGCCTTAATCTGCCTCGACATTGAGCCCACATCGCCGCCGCCGCCCCACGCTGCCACGCCAGAGCTCTCCTTTCCCCTCACCATCGCCATCGCCGCCGTTGCCACCGCACACCACACCATCTCCCCTCCACTCACCATCCCCATCGCTTGGATCGATACACACCGCCGTCTGAGGATGATGGGCGCGCCGTCGCGAGCACCACTGGAGGAGGTTGGGCTCCTCAGCCGTGACCCAAGAAGCAGAGCACGGGCTGCCCTCGTCGACGTCGCCGGCTCGCCATCTCCTCCGCCGCTGGCGCACTGGGGACGGGCGGCGCGTCGCAGCTCTCCCCGTCGTCCCCTCCCCGTCTCCAGCGCAACGCAGTTGCGGATGCGACGGCGGCGTCTTTGGCGCGGATCCGGCGACGATGTTGTCTCCGGCACGGCCGCCGGCGTGGCGTGGCGCGAATCCGGTGGCGACGGCGTCTCCGGCACGGCGCAAGCGGCGGTGACGGCTCCGATGAGGCTCCGGCGGCGGCGATGGCTCCGACGCGGCTCCGGCGGTGGCGGATGCGACGAGGTGAGTTTGCACAGAGCACAAGTCCGACGAGTGATCGCGGTGTGGTGCTTGCACAAGAGAGATGGAGGTGGCAGGAGAGAGAAGAACATGGTTTGCGCAGGAGCTTCGCCTCGAGTCCCTCGCTAGCGCCCGGCGCTTGATGAAGCGTCGGCACTAGCTCTCCTCGGCTCCTCTCTCCTCCACCTAGGCTGAAAATCCGATGTGGATAGCCTTAGCGCCGACATGGCCCATTGGAGATGCTCTCGGATAGCTAACCTCCGCATTACTTAAAAGTTAGCCCTCACACTCAAAATTAAAAGCAAATACACATGTACACACAACACGTGCTTAACCTTGATCTCATGGCAAAATATGTTTAAAAACAAGCCTGCATGTCAAGCACACGGCCATATACCCATATTACAAGTGTGACTATTTCATTAAAGTCTATCCCTACCAAATAAAATGTGTCGATTAAATCCTGACTCATATGTTAATTAACATGATGGTTAATAATGGGTTAGCAAAACAATCAAATCATCGAGGTCGTGTGTAGGCATGGAATCTTATGCTTACGTATGACATTCATATTCATATTCGTATTCATGTGCACATATAAAAAAGAAGGATAAATTTTTAAGGACAACTTCACACACACACATGTGCGCGCATGACAAATAAATTCTCATACATAATTCCACATGTAGAGTAACCTGCATGGCTAAAATAAATTCTCCTAAAGAACAAATAAAGTCAAATGTCTTCATGCATGTGCGTAGAGTAGTGTGTGTATATATATGCCTAAAATATTCGTGCATATTAAAAAAGTTACATAATTCAACGATACGAAATATATCATTATGTTGTCATGGTAAAATTGGCGGACAAAACAAAAAAGGATGCAATCATAGAAGCATCACAAAAATCTACTAGTCACTCCAGTGGCGGAGCCAGGAATTTCGGGGAGTCTAGATATAGCCTAACGTACACTCTCGGTTTGCCAATTTTGGGGCTTCCGCGCCTAGGATAATGGCTAATTTTTCTATGCAATTACATAGGGAACAATAGCTTAGTGGGCTTGGAGACTGGGTACGAGTCCAGGGCTGCCAGGCTTGGGGTGGAAACGAACCTAGCCAAGCCGAGCCGAGCCTGGCTCGACCGAGCTCGGTCAAAAACGAGCAGAGCTAGGCTCGGCTCGAGAAACAGTCGACTGAAACAACACAGAACGACTGAAACCAATAGCTAATCAACTAAAAAACAGTCGACTGAAACAACCATTCAACAAACATCAAAGGTGAAACAGTGTTGGTTCAGCACGGCGATTCCACGGCGGAGACGGACAAATGCAATTTAGATACCTCTGCCTCACTGGTCAATATGGTACTGTAAGTCTGTAAGTCAATATTATCTCTTAATAAGCGATTCAATTTTTTACACTGTTCTAGCTGCAACTGATTGCATCAAACGTTGAAGAAAAATACAAACTAAATGTTAATATATTTTAGTATAGTTAATAACAATATTAAGTTTAAGTTTGTTTCTGAATGTTAATATGTTTCAATAGAGTTAATAACATTATTAAGTCTAAGTTTGAGTTTTAAGTTTGTTTCAGTATAGTTAATATGTTTCAGTTAGGTTGATATGTTTCCATTTTTTCAATTACTGGTTATTTTCTGAATGTTGAATGTTCAGGTATAGTTTGTATTATTTATTTTTTTTCAGTTTGTACTTTATGCTTTTTTATGTTTCACTTTTGTTAATATATTTTAGTATAGTTAATAACAATATTAAGTTTAAGTTTGTTTCTGAATGCTTTTGAAATAACTTTGTATTAAGTTTGTTTAACAATAACATGTTTCATAAATAACTTGTTTCAGATTATGTTTTTCTTTTATTTTTCTTCTATGTTATGTTTCAGTTTGTTTCTGCACTATGTTTCAGAAATAACAGTATTAAGATTAAGTTTTGTTTCTGACTGCTGACAAAGGTATAGTTTAGGTTTAAGTTTGAGTTTGAGTTTTAAGTTTGTTTCTGTATAGTTAATATGTTTCAGTTTTTTGTTTCATTATTTTTTTCAATTATAGGTTCATGTTCTCAATGTTGAATGTTCAGGTTTAGTTTATATTATGTTTTTTTTGGTATGTAGTTTATGTTTTTTTATGTTTCACTTTTATTAATATGTTTCAGTATAGTTTGTATTTTTAATGTTTTTGAAATAACTTTGTATTAAGTTTGTTTAACAGTAACATATTTCAGAAATAACTTGTTTCAGGTTATGTTTTTCTTTCACTTTTCTTCCATGTTATGTTTCGGTTTGTTTCTGTACTATGTTTCAGAAATAACAGTATTAAGGCCATGTTGCTTTTCCCGGTGTAAGGAAAAGCCGATTTGTCATCTCCTTTTTCAAGTCTATCATCTTTCCCTCAATTGCACCATCCTTTCTTCTCTTCTTCTTTTATACTGTTTTTTGTATTAATGGCCCATTTTTAATAAAGTCACACACAAAAAACGGCACAGAGCAAAAACGACTGAAACCAATAGCTAATCAACTAAAAAACAGTCGACTGAAACAATCATTCAACAAACGTCAAAGGTGAAACAGTGTTGGTTCAGCGCTGCGACTCCACGGCGGCGACGGACAAATGCAATTCAGATATCTCTGCCTTACTGGTCCCTGCTTGCTCCGTAGTCAAGTGAACACCTAAGCGCTAGTCTCGATATATCGAGGAAGCAAGAAATGGCCGGCTCTGAGGACGACCGCCGCTCGCCGTCGCTGCCATGGACGGTGCGTGCCCAGCTGTCCGCCTTCAGGATCGCGCGCCACTCGGACGGCAGCATCCGGCGCCGCCTCTTCTCCTTCTTCGACTTCCATGCCGCCGCCAAGCTCCGCCCGGACGCATCCGGGGTCCGCTCCGTCGACGTCACCGTCGACGCCTCCCGCGGTCTCTGGGCGCGCGTCTTCTCCCCCTCGGCGGCCGGCGTGCCGGCGCCGCTCCCCGTCGTCGTGTTCTTCCACGGCGGTGGCTTCGTCCTCTTCTCCGCGGCCTCCCGCCCCTACGACGCGCTCTGCCGCCGCCTCTGCCGCGAGCTCGGCGCCGTCGTCGTGTCCGTGAACTACCGCCTCGCGCCGGAGCACCGCTACCCCGCCGCTTACGACGACGGAGTCACCGCCCTCCGCCACCTCGACGCTGGCGGCGTCCTGGCCGAGCTCGGCGTCCCCGTCGACCTCTCCAGCTGCTTTCTCGCCGGCGATAGCGCCGGTGGGAACATCGCCCACCACGTGGCCCAGCGCTGGGCAGCCATGATCACCACATCGCCGCCGGCATCCCTCCGTCTCGCCGGCGCCATCATGATACAGCCCTTCTTCGGCGGCGAGGAGAGGACGGAGGCGGAGGCGGCGCTCGACAAGGTGGCCCCTCCGCTGACGACGGCGATAACGGACGCCTTCTGGAGGGAGTTCTTGCCGGAGGGCGCCACCCGGGACCACGCCGCCGCCCGCGTCTGCGGCGACGACTTCGAGCTCGCGGAGGCGTTCCCGCCGGCGATGGTCGTGGTCGGCGGCTTCGACCTGCTCAAAGGCTGGCAGGCGAGGTACGTGGAAGTGCTGCGCGGGAAGGGGAAGTCGGTGCACGTCGCCGAGTACCCTGACGCCATCCATGGCTTCCACTTGTTCCCGCAGATCGCCGACTCCGGCGAGCTCCTGGAAGAAATGAAGCTCTTCATCGATGAGCACAGGTGTGCGTAGATTGTGTCTCGGTCTCCATGAATTTCTCATAAAAATATTCCCCTAGAATTCCCCTCATGTCTCTACGAAATTATTTTTTTTGAGGAAAATATAATTTATTTTCAATGTACAACTAAATTGTTGTGAGATTCCTTATGCAAAACGGTCTGTCATCTCTTTGATGTATCAAATCTTCTTTGATTCGTGGTTTAGTTCGTTTTTAGTTAGATAAACCAAAAGTAAAAAATATTAAAAAATCCAAGAAAAAAGCTAAAAACATCATTTAGAAAGCTCTAACAATAAATCCAAGATACTGTACTAAATGATATATACGAACAACAAATTTTAATTTAAGCAAACAAAATCAAGCCAAACCGTGAATCTGCCTTAACCCTTATTCAACGTCAACTGTAGTATGAGAGGAACTGTCTCTAAAACTCGGCCAGTCACTGATTTTGCTAACTGGATGTACAGTTGCACGTCGAGTGAGTGAGTAGACTGGTGAAATTCCAGACGACTGATGATTAATGAAGGATGTGAACGGAGAAAAATTAAAGAACGTCTCTTTGTGAGTCAAAAGAGCATGCAAATAAATCAACAACGAAGATGATGGTCATAATAATTAAATTAATGGAAAAATTAGATAGATTCCCTTTAATTTCTGTGTTTAAAAAATGTTGCTCCATATGTCAGATGTCAATAACGTGTAGGTTTAGATGTATTCAAAATTTCTCCGCCGTCACAACCACCTCGGGCTCTAGCATCAATATGGTTGTCTCTGAAAATTTATTCTTTTAAAAATGAATTTTCTAAATTTTCTAAATTTAACCATAGCTTTCAAATGTTAGCATATCAAAACTTCAAAAAATTGTGTTTAATTTTTTTAAATTTTGTAAAATTTTGAATTTATACAATTGAAAATTAGAATTACAAATTTTAAATTTAAACATATCAAAATTCTAAAAACTGGCATTTTAAAAATTTTAAAGTAAATTTTAGAGAGGGAGGAGGGAGGTGATGTTGTTGCCATTTCACTTACCAAAGGCACATGTGTCAACCACATATGCATTTAACAGAATACTAACCACCACATCAACATTTTACTACTCCCTCGGTTGGAATTTACAAGGCGTATTAGAGTTTTGCTCAATACCAAGGACAGTGGTGAAATGACTTGTTTACCCCTAAACTAATTAGTTCTGCTGCATAGGAGTTGGAGTTAACTTTGCATGGGAGTTAATTAGCGCTGCTGCTGCATGGTAGTAGTTGGAAATGAAGCCAAATTCTATCTGGCGCCTAAATTTACCTGCCGCCAATTTTCTAACGTGTTTCACACAAAAATTTAACAGCCGTCTAAATTTTTCAATGCATTTGAAACAATAAAATTGGCTGGCAAGAAGTGCTATAAAATGGTGTTCATTTCATCCGCACCATTAGCTTTGAGTGAACCATAAGCTACGAACAAAATGCTCCCAGACCTCAATGAAGCATTGCCGGGTGATAGTATTAGCCTAGGTATGTACAGGTAACCGTCGTCGAGCGAATCCTGTACAACATCCATTGAGTACAAACGTTCGGTGTAAGTACTGGAGTTTATACTGGAGTACTCCTACTTGAAGAACGAATCGACTAAAGCAGCCATAAATATTTTGCATGCACGCGCATCAGCCCGAAATCCAATTGCATGCAAGAGACTTTTGGGGACTTAGGCCGCTGTGATTAATTGAGGGTATTAGAGGAAACAATTTGCTAAACTTGCATTGAGAAATTTGTGCGCCTTGTAAATTCCAACAAATCCAAAACTCTAATGCGCCTTGTAAATTCCAACGGAGGGAGTATGTCACTAACGGTTTTGGAGCAATGGTGGAAATGACCATGGCTTTAAGGGGTCAAGAAAGTAATCATGAAGTACATATATGGGGTTAGATGAGATTCGGTATAACTTTTGGGATAAAAATGGCAATTATCTCTAAAGAGTATATACTTTGTAGGATTGCTAGATTTTTATGTATCCTTTGCTAAAAGCTCTCTAAAAATTAAATACTCCCCTAGATTTTTATATAACGCGTGCACACATTTTAAGATTCAAAATTCATTATCTTTAACCAATAATTTGTCCAACATATAGATTTTACGTATAAAATGGTACCATTGGATTTGTATATGTATTTTTTAATTATCATAATTTGGTTACTACGAACGATATAGGATAAGAGAAAATCAATGGCCTAGTATAGTTTGAAGACCAGCCAAGTCAAACTGCGCCTTATATTTTAGATTAAATCCTTATATACCACCACATAGTCTCATAATCCCTTCTGTGACACTACATTTCATCCACTACGCCTATACCATCTCATTTGTAGGTTGAGATTTGGGAATGTATGTGCCACTGATGAACGAATTTCATTAGTCAAGTCATGATGAAGGCACGAAAAGTCAGTTTTACCCATGTGTCTGTATTCCCGTCCAAGCCACCGCCGGTTTATTATAGGCTGTTTGGTTGCCTTCTCTCACGAGCCTGGCCCGTCCAACTCAGCCAGGCTGGTGCGATACGGAATGTGCAGATGCAGAGACAGGGTTTGGTTGAGTGTTTAGTAGACGAATATTTTAAAATTTAATTATTTTGAAATTTATATAGCGAGTGTGGCCTAATTTTGTTTGAAAAAATTTCAGAAATCCATTTTTGAAATCGGTTCGGTAATCAGATATGCTAATAAAAAGATACAAACAAAAAAGAAAAAAAATAAAAACTTACCTGCCACGTTCGCAGTCCATGCATGGCTTGATATGGTGACTGACTGTGGCCCCATGCACAAAACACGAGGCCGCCATGCGTTGCATTCAGAGAAACGCTCATTTGCTTTGTCTCTCCAGAGTCAGGCTGCGTGGAGAATCTTACATCCATAGAGCCAGGCTCAAAACCAGATGCAGGCAACCAAATACAAGAAAAAAGCAAGATTCTGCATCTGTATATGCAAATATCTGTAAATGCAGCTAACCAAACAGCCTATTAGTGTACATGCATTCTCTCGTGTCAAACGGAGAGTTGCACAGGTACTGCTTGGTCCTGGAAGTGGACGATCGATCGACAAGCAATTTAATAAGGTACTAGCAAGGAAAAACGCGCTGTGCGCGTAAGGTGACTTTACTTTGATCACCGTCACATATCATCACAAGTTGACAGCCATGCAAGTTTGTAAACTTGCCAAATATTATTATCACAGATTATGTAATATCTACATAATTAAGCCAAATGCAAAAACAAAGGTTACCACCTCAAATTTCTTGAAGTTTTGAGTATCCAGCTTGGCATTGACCTATGGTATGAAAACAACTTTCATCTTATACAATTTTTGCCAATATGGAGGCCTATAAACCATGGATGTGCTTAAAGCAGACAATTAATGACATCAGCAATGTATATGGACGTGTAGAAAATGCAGAAGAGAACATAGTTTTATTTCATGAGCCACTTTTGCTCGAAGCCTCTGGTTAACATTACACATAAGTTTGATGATGAGAATCATTAGCTTCAGGAGAAAGCTTAGCTTGTTGAAGAAATTTTAAATGACCTGTCCCTTCCACAATCTGCAAGAGGAAAACAATAGTTTATATTGGATTCAAATGCATGATCCTAAGGTTGGCTACATATGTATTTTAAAGCACATCATAATTATAAAATTAAATTATTTATATCTATTGGTTAGCTTTTGTTTCAGCAAATCTGAACAAAAACATACATAATCTATTCCATTCAATAAGCAAAAGACGCTAAATGAAGCTAACACAGCCTAGGCACATGTCAAGAAATTAACACTTCATGAAAGGAAATTTGGAATACATCATGCATCCAAGTATCATGCAGCAAGCATATATGTAAATGCAACCAATTGAATTTAACCCAGCATCGTATGTGAAGAAGCTAACCTTTCATGAAAGAAAATTTGGAACACATGGAGGAACTGCTAGCTAACCTTCCATAGAAGGAAATTTCGGGAACAACATCTGCTAGCTTTCTGCTTCCGAAGACACTGCCAAAGATACCAAAAGACTGCATTGCCATGACATTCATGTAGGCACTGAATTTCAGCTTGTATAAACAGATAAAACAAACTAAGCATTATATTTCAGTGAACACTACATTAGACGACCAAAGCAGTTACCAAAGGTAGGTTAGAACAATCAAGGTGAAAATGATACATGCTCTCTCCTCCTAAAGCAAGATAGGATGACTGTAATGTACATAGGGCACCCTTTTGCGTGCCTTGCATTATTTTTTGAAAAATAATGGGCAAAGGGACAATAAACCTGCATGCGAACGATCTAGGCATAGATGTCCCAAAGGAAGACTTAACGTGAGTAGCTGGACTAATCATGTAGTAGCTGGACTGATCAGGTGCACTAAATTAAAAAGGACCAAAACAAATAATTTTGAACCTATGTAATGGCTAAACTATAGTAGGTGCAGTTCTACGAAATAAACCACTTCAAAGCCTTCATTAGTGCAATGTCAAGAATAAAACATAAGCATTGATATAGCATAAAGTACAAAAAGCAAGAGCACAATATGTATCCCTATTATCAAAGTCCAAAATTTTCTCCCTACATGCAAAAGTAGATTTCATAAGGCGACATCGTCAGATAAAGAAATCTTTTTTTGTTTTGCTTTGATAGCCCTATGAGATGGATTCTCTAGATCTTGCTTCAACTCCAGCAGCTCTCAGTGCTTCCATCACCATATGTTTTGAATTTTCTGAAATGAAGAAGATAAACAAACACACCAATATAGCAAACAAAACTAATTAATTTGCTATGGAAGTGGTTATACATTCATACATTTTATAGCAGGGACTAAAGCTATCAGGAAAAATGAACTCGTGTAAACAGAGATATCATGTCAAAGAAGACAACTTAGGAGAATTTAAATCTTCGCAGAAAGTAAACTTCTAGCTATAAATTTGGCAATGGACCGAAAAGGACAAGTAACCAGAGGTTTCTTTTGCAGCAAAGAATAGACATGTAAAGAGAGGTTTCATGCCAAAGAAGATAGAACTACAATAAGGCAGTGCTAATCCTTTTCTGTAATTACAGTAAGCTAGGACAGGAAAAAAAAAGTAACCATGAAATTGGTTGCATTATGAGAGACCTCCTGAAGGCTAGCAGATCATGGAAAAATCCATGGCCGATGTAATTGATATTACTACATTGACATAGGCAACAATGGGATATAGACAAAACAATTAAAGCCTAATGACAAACTATATTAAAGATGATCTAGAGAAATCTGTAGCTATGCTCGATGTAATTAAAGCAACCATGAAATTAGTCAACAAAGGTCCTGTGCTTTGCCAATTAACTCTTGTAGAAAGTAAATCACGTATCATCAACATTTCATGTTGTGTTAAAATCCTCTTGTTCTTTACGGATGGTCCTTGTTCTTAAATCACTTGGTAACTGTGAAGACTATAAAGACGCAGCTAATCTTTCTGGCAGCATAAACGATATATTAGGATGGAGCAGTGAACTTGTCCGAACAACCAAAATCACGCTTGAAACATGCAATGATCAATCTTCCTGATGTCTAACTGCTTTGATTTACATTACATATTGTCATTTGTCAATGCATTTATAACCTCAGAGTGAACATGTTTAAGCCCTGAAAAATGGAAAATACATCTAATCAAACAATAAAAACAGCAAGATGCTTCTTATCTGAAATCCTTAATTTGCACTGTTGGCCTGTATGAGCAGAACTGCAGAACAAAGCAGTGGGAGGGAGGAATGCAGAGCGGCAATTGGCCGTAGGTAAGGAATGCCACTCTGGGCACCAGAAATGTCCTTTAACAGTAAGAGGCAACCTGCATTCATGAAGCACAAATTCATCATCCACCTTTCATGCATGGAAGAACAACAAATAGAAAGAGGTAAAGCAAGGTAGGAACCAGGACGATGGCCGGACTCACACCATTTCATCATACAGCTATAGCATTACTTCGCGAGGGCTCTCACATCTGAAATCTGCAGCTATAGCATTACAATATACACCATAACTCACCATCAAAAACTATATTTCTACATCACTTGTAGCCATCATCCTATTCTATTAAAATGCCTTTTCTCCTGAAAGGATAAAGCATGCATATGAACAGGACGATATAATTGGTACTTGAGTCCACATCGAGCAACATATGATGCAAAACGAAGAGGGGGAAAGAGGAGGGAGACGGCTGGGTGGATAGGGCTGGGGTTCTGCAGGAGTGCAGGGGGAGAGCTGGGCTGCGTGGATGGGGAATGAGGCTGGGGAAGGGGAAGGGGAAGGGTTGGGAGGAACCAACAACGGCTTATATGCGATGGCATCGGCGGGTAATTACCTCCCAACTCCAGGTGTACCTACGAAGGTAAAAAGGTCCTATCCGCGAGCGGCGGAAAACATAAAGGTGGCGGATGGAAATATGCCGCAAGGAGGAAGCACTGAGGAGGGGCCATTCCACGAACATGCAAAAATTCATGAACCCCTTGGGGGGTTTTTGCAAAGCTTACCCCCGGGAAGGTCAGGATCTTGCGGTAGGAGCGATGGACGCGTGACGCGATCCGACGGCTGAGGATTTGCGGGTGACATGGCCTTCCGGAGCTGAGGTTATAGCGTAGCGCCGGCTCGCCGCACCGGCCGGTCGCCATCCAGAGGAATTTTAGAAGGCTCGCGTTGCATGCGTGCATGCATGGGATGCAAGATTCTTCCTGGGTCCGGTTTGATTTGTGGTTTTTTTGGTTTAATTTGGTTAAGTTAAATTTTATTACTTTTATAGACCATTTAATATAATATTTTGTAATAACTTTTGCGTGGCTTTGTTGCATTTACTCATAGATCTTAAAAATAAATTTTAATATTTTCTAGTCTTTTCATGTCTTCTTTTAAAGGCCCTTAATTTTTGTTCCAACTAAACAAAACCACATATTAAAGATGGCCCGGATCTAGTATACACACAAGCATACAAAACACTAGCTAGCAGTACAAGGGTAATCTATAGTAAATTACTACGTATGGATCTCTGTATATACATGCAAGCATGCATTCATTCAAAGTACAGTACGGAGGCGACAGGCAGGCGCGGGAAGCAGACCCTCCCCACTTCCAATGTGGGACTATTCCAACAGGGTCGTCGTAACGTAACTAGGAGTGGTAGTCGATGCCGCGGAGAGGCTTGAGCCACATGGAGTGGACGGAGGATTCGAAGTTGAGCATGAGGAGGAGGAGCGCCACCACCAGCGCCACGCCCCACGGCGAGCCGCCGTCCCTGTGGTGGGCAGGATGAGGCTGAGGCTGAGCGTGCAGGGCGAGCGTACGTAGTCGGCCACCGGTAGCCGTAGGTGCAGCGGAGGGCGAGGAGGAGGAGGAGGAAGAGGGCGAGGATGGCGAAGGGCGCGGCGATCTCGGCGCGGCGCTCGACGGTCTTGTAGTCAACGTAGGAGGAGATGGAGAGGAAGAAGAGGAAGATGGTGAAGAAGGTGAGGAGGCGCGGCGGCGGGAGCGAGGCGGAGGAGAGCAGCCGCGCCGCCCAGCTGCTCCTCTGCCGATTAATATTCCACCCGCCACAGCCCTGTGTGGTGCACAACCACGGCGTCCACATATGTGTATGCCGTATGCACGCGCTCTCTGCACTGCACGCGCGCTATACGCTTCGATCTATCCTCTCTTAATTTGCTAGCTCTGCTCTCCTGGTTGTCTTGGGTTGGAACTCAACTTGGAATAAAGGCCTTGAGAGAGAGAGAGAGTATATGCCTGCCATGCTACCCAGTGCCAGTACTTCCATCCCATTCCCATCTGGTGATGCGATTGCAGCAGCAAGAATCAATCACCATTGCCACCACTAATCACCAAATGCTAGCGAATCGCAGCAGCAATATAATACTAGCTGCTTAACGGTTCGTGTAGGCCGTTGTAGCAGGCCCATGTGGCCCACCCTCCAAACGCTGCCCCTGCCATTATAGCCATTCTGGATGGCGTGCCGCGTGTCATGTATTCTCGACACATTTGTTCCACCAGTAATAGTGGCAGTAGCTGTAATGTTCCTCTAATGTTCCTCATCCCATGCTAGGCCTTAGCAGTGAACAGCTAGAGAGACTAGCTATATAAGCGGGACACAATTTGGTTAGCTGCAAGGACCTTTCTTGAGTATCATGCTGCAGCCGCACACTCCTTATTCTTCACCCTTATGTCATCGTATGGCACTACAATTGTACTTGGTGCATTCCCATTTTGATATTAGAGCCTTGACAACTAACCAAATAGCATGCCAAACGAGGATGAGGTAGCTAATTTAGGCATGTGGCTCAAAATTCTCACAAATTAACCAATCATAGAGCAAACAACGTAAATTTATTGAAGTTCTGACTTCGGATCATCCATCAGTGGAAGTTAACTTACCATGTCATTGATATTGCGTGCCTTTTATTTGTAGGGGGATACCATCGGATCATGATGATCATGCCAATGTCGGCCAAGGATACATGACAGAGGCGTTCAACAGGATTGCAAGGGGCATGGTATATTAATAAAATAATAACAGCATACATTACAAAACTGATAGTGGCGCATATAAAAAAACAGCATACGTTATTGTAACTTTGACCACGCATGCTTGGATACAGTCATATCATGGTGATACTTCATACACAAAATATGTATTGAAGCTTTCCATGTATATAGCCAGCATATGTCAAGGATTCCCTTTCCATTACAAAACGGAATTACAAAGTCGGATACCCTAAACAATACCATGTACCTTGTTCAGATAGATACGAGTAAGGTGTGAAAATAAATTATAAAGCAGGCAAATCCATAGTTTGGTTAAGTACCCACTGTCTCCATCTAGTTGACCGATCTTTAGGGGGCTGGCAGTGTCACCATCTTGTTGACTAGTGGTTGCCGGCTCGTTGACTGCTTATGCCGGCAGGTGGGCTGTTTAGAGCCTGAATAGTTCAGGATTCCTCGCCTGTTTCATGAAAAAGAAGGCTAAATTTCACAGGAAATAACATCAAATAGAAAAATGGAGCAGCTGATCCAGCTAAATCTAGATTGAGAAAGTCCATAGAACTACTCCATAACCAATCAACTCAGACATAGTTTCAGATTAGACTACAACATAGACTGAGGCATGAGGAAAGCGAAATGTGTAACAGGGACATTGTTTAGTGATTCACTCATGCAAGGCATGTGCAGCTAAGATGGAGACAGTCACACAACAAACAGGATATCAAGTTTTTGTTTTTGTCATTTTGGCTATTTGGTCTATTTAGACAAATGAAGAAGCTAATTGGAAAGATATCTCAGCTAAACAAAAAAAAAATTTAGGCCTTCAGAGAAACAATCAACTGGAAGCCAGCGCAGTTTCAGAATAGAAAGCACGACATAAATTGAGGCACAATCCACCCACCCGCACCCACCCAAAAAAGGTAGTAGTAGCTGTAAGGAAAAGGTACATCGCAGGGCTTGCTTTCTCAATCTAAAGAAACAATACAGCTACCGTTAAATGTTACGTCCAAATGTTACAACAGGGACAATATCTAGTTATCTTATTAACTTCTTAAAGCTCGGCAGTTTATCCATAGCTAGCCTATCCACGTCACTGCAAAACTCTGGCAATCCGATCGCCTTGCACGATGCTCGGCCGTCCCGCTTCCCACTTCAAGTTTTTTAGATACACCCTTCTTTTTCCTTCTTGCGGAGCAGCCCTCCCACCTCCTCGCCAGTCTACGTCTTCGCGACTCCTCCATTCGCACCATAAGGAGGCTGCCGCCCCTCTCGCCGGCCTGTAGCCTAGCGCACCACTTCATTCTCCCCTCCGGTCCTCCCCGTCCATCCAAATCGATGAGCCAGACCGACACAATCACTGCTCTGCGAGTCCATCGCACCCTATCTCACCTACCCCTCCACTCTCCACCCTTTAGCTCTCCCTCCTCTCATCATCCTCTCCGTCCAACCCACCACTACCCCTGATCCACTAGTTGAGGGATGAATGCTAACACCATGAGGCTCTCCCAGACTCCCATTGCTCTTGCTCTGAGATCACAGGCACCATGCTCGATCGAGGGAAGCGGATCCTCTGCCATCCCACCGCCTATCATCTATCCCATGGTCAAAAGCAATCCACTTACACGCAAATCGAAGCATTATATGGTGGCAGGTCCATAAATCGGAGACTAAGGCAGGAGATATGCTTCCTCGACCGAGCTACTCGGGCTTGGCTCGGCTCGAATCGAGCTCGAGCTTGCTATTTGTTTCGGCGAATGCACGCGTGCATTTGTAATTAATGTGCGTGCATGCGATAAGCCAGCCGCATGAAACAAGCCAATAGCAAGCAATGTGCCGACCGCGCGGAACGAGCTCGCGTGCATTTGTAATGTGCGTGCATGCGATCAGCCAGCCGCATGAAACAAGCCAATAGCAAGCAATGAGCCGACCGCGTGGAACGAGCTCGCGTGCATTTGTAATGTGAGTGCATGTGATCAGCCAGCCGCATGAAACAAGCCAATAGCAAGCAATGAGCCGACCGCGTGGAACGAGTTGAGCCGACCGTGAACTTTCTAGTCATGTCCACTATCGTTTCAGCCGTTTAGATCGAAGTATTCAAGATTGATGGCCGAGATCACAAGTTGGTGAAATCACCAGCATCACCACCGTAAACTCGTGCTTTATAGTAGCAGAGGAGATATATAGATGTGATATACCAACTCTTGGTTTTGCTTTCACTAGTGCTTTGGGGAAAAAGGGTCTTCCTTTCATCCTTTCTAACACGTAACCATATGTTCGACCATGTATATCGTACTTAAACAGATGTTTAGAGCACATGCACCCTACTTGAAGAGGAGCGAGTAATACGCAGTCCATCGTGTTAGAACATAGGAGATGTGTACCACATGCTAGATAGGAAAGGCATCGGTATCTCTAGCATAGTTTCACGCATGATGCATGCATTCGGCGCCCATTCTGGATTTCTGCGGTGTAAGGATGTAATTGGTTACGGAACATCCCAATCCAAACCCAAAAAATTCCGAGCCAAATCCGTTTAGATCCGATTCTGATGGGATCCGGGTTGGATCCTTTCCGAATCATAATCCGATGTGTCGAAACTGTTTGCGGATTTGGTTCACCTGGTATCCGATATCCGATAAATTTGGTTTCAAACATCTGAGCCACGTATGAATCTAGCCCACATACATAGAAAATTCACGTCAATAGTTTGACAACGCCATTGTTTCAAGTTATGTTACATTGCTAGTAGTGGGTTTATGTGTGCATAATTTATGGATATTGTAAATATACACAAATCAATTAAACCAGTAATACATTTTATTTAAATTTTACCTGCCTAATATGAGAAATTTATATGTTTCGACAAATATTCGGAACCGTATGATCTTTATCCAACTCGTACCCAACCCGTATTTATATTCGATAATATCTAGATCCGTATCCATACCGGATCCAATCTGATACTAAAAGGAACCGGATTTGATTCAGCCGATAACCGATCCATTCCGTTTACACCCCTACTGCGGCGCATCTCGCTGGGCTACCGGCTGTTCACCGCAATCACGTACCAAGAGATTGATTGGTGCGTGTCCCCACAAATTTACTATTGGCTCAAGAGTTCGCATGCAAACAATTCAACGATATCCAAAAGTCATGTAACACACACGAATAACCAAGGTATATAGTGAGGAGAACGAAATTATAGGAGTCAAATGGATTGCAGTTACTCGTTATGAGCGAAACTGCTGGGAGTATTCTGCTGGGAGTATTCGGCAGAACCACGGTATGGAACCCCTGGTGTTTCCATAATTCCACACGGTTCAATGTATTTTTACTTAGCTTAAGTACAAAATCCACCTCTGAATTGCCCAATCCATGCAGAAACAAACCTATATATAGATTCATGATGGTTCCCTAAAAAAAAGAGAGAGATTCCTGATGGCAGACGCGTACGGACAAAAAAATGTGTTGATCCCTGGTACCTTCGCCCAGCAGCCACACCCACAACGCCTGTCCATGGGTAGTGAGAAATGCGTGTAGAATTATCACAACAGTTTCCATTGAACGACAAATAAATATGGGTAAAGTAAACAAATATGAAGCAATAAAAGATAATATAGAAAGCAGACCCCGAAGACATAAGCATCTGGTCCTTGAAGTTTTAACTTCCAAGAACCACCCATGTTGGATAAATTCATGACAGTACGCATAAATAAATCTATAGTTTCTTTGATTGCCCAAACACCCAAAAGCTGGTAAAATGTCATTTCTAGGCTGTTACAACTCAAATTTCAAGGAAAGATGTTAGGTTCATCCCTGAACAAATTCATGGTGACAATCCTATACATGGTTACAGCTCAAAGATACTTTCAAATGGGGGCAAACTGATTATTATCAAGCATATTTCTTCTTTGTAGTGAAAAAAAGGGGGCATGCACCACAACTGTATATCAACCTCCCAAACAGGCAATCATCATGCAGTGATGCATTTATATTAATTTCTATGGACTGTTCCGAAACAGGAAACAGGTTTGGAAGTAGTCGAACTAATCAATCCCACGATCATGCAAAAAGATGAGATCTAAATGCATTCTGTGGATTACCGTAACAAAAGAGGTAAAAATAATTTACCAATTCTAGTATGGGGGCTCTTAACAAAAACACAAAAAATTGTAAATACACGACAAAGATATTATAGCAAGAGGTAGATGCTTCAACCTGCGACAGGGTTATTTCATAGAGTAGCACAAGTAGTTTGATATAGCTTGTGCTACAAAGCTTAGTTACTAAGGCTCAACCAAAGCAACCCATTTGTAAATCTGCATGAATTCAAGAAAGAATTGGATGATGACCAGTTCCAATATTAGGACAGAAGAAGCAGTTATGCCTCCGGTTCAAGTTTTTTTTGTTAGATATAATCTTGACATCTACTAGAAGATTGTAGGAGTAGCTAGTTTGTACCTATATGGAGATGCTAGAAGCATCTAGAAGTACTAGTTCATAGATGAACTAGATACTAGAAGCATCTAGCTATTACTAGGACTAAAATATTAATAGCTAGATTAGAATGTTTTAGATATATGGGCTAAGATTAGTTTAGCTTAGCCTATAAATAAAACATGTAGGAGCAATTGTAAGCCAAGCTTGAGGACTAGTTCAGCTACAATACAGTGAGCCTCAATTGCTTCCTAAGTGAAACTTTAGTGTGACATCTTGTGAGAGTTTTGCTTGCTGTTCATGTGAGCTCCTGGGCCAACATTCTTAATCAAAATGTCCTTGGTTAGCATTTCTATACAGGTTTTTATTTTAAGTGGCATTTTGGCTTTACAAATCAAACCATAGGTTTGTGTTTACTTTGATTAAGGTAACAGGAGGAAACAAAAAAAATCTTGTTCTAGAAAGCATCCAACAAGGGAATCTTCAGTGACACTTTCAGCATAAACTGCTTCCAATACTCACCTTGATCAGTCCATTGTAAGGGCATAGGCAGTAGTTGAAGTGATGCCAGCTACACCATTCCTTGAGTTCACATATCGGCGAAGCTTGGCAAATCCTCCTTTGCCCCATTCCTGGCCCCACGAATTCTTAATGCGCCAATACTGACGCGCATCTTCCTCAACTCCGTATCCAACAACAAGAACAGCATGTGTGTTTTCTGTACTGATCACTTTGAGGTCCACGTCATTGAAATAACAATCTTCAAGCTCAATCATCTTATCACCAACATATTTCCGAAAGAATTCGTTCAGATAGATACGAACTGCGATAGGCTGCCTTGCAACAGCTCACCAAAGTTGCTCCTCACTCCGAGGTCCAATAGGATACAGACCAAAAATCAAGAGCAAATATGCATATTCATATTGATATTGATATTCTCCTCAGGTAGTTACATTTATTCACAGTTTCAGCACCGGTGACTTGAGATGACGCAACCACATTGGAAAACTTCCCAGACACTTACAAACCGCAGAGATTTAAAGCGCGCCGGGATACGGGGGTCGAGTATTGGGATCTGCACCGGGTTCGATGGAGGTGGAGCGGAGGTTAGGCATCCATTGATCTTTACTGCCACTGGTAGGCCCTCAGATATACAAGGTCCAAAGTAAGAAGTATCACCAAAAGTATAGGGATAATCATCAGCTCTAACGACACCTTCTTTTGATAGGTAAACGAAACAATCGTGATAGGAGCATCCTTCACAGCCATTACCACTTTTGTTGCAGTCCACAAGTTGCTGCACAGAGAAGCTTACAAGTTCACCTGTCTTGAATAGAAACAGAAACAAAGCTTGAAAGAGTTCCAACTTTTTTCTCAGTTGCAATTATAGAACTAATTTTTTTTCTAATAATTTTCTCGTTGAAATGAAATTTCAAAAAAATCTTTCAATGCAATGGACAAAATCCAAAAAGCCTTTTCTATCTATCCATTAGAATTTCTACAATTTCATCATTAAATCCAAAAAATTTGGATTTTAGCGAAATTTCTATAATGAAAGCCTTTATGGATCCCCTCAACAGCTCCAACAGCTGCTATTGCTGAGCAGCACCCTGCATGCCAAATTAAAAACTATTAGTGCACGAGTGTGGGTAGTGTGGGTAGAGAGACCACAAGCAGACATTAATCTCACCTGCAATGCAGCTGGTTGATCACAGAAGTCACGGCACCCCGTTCCTCCCAGTCAACATAATCTGGTGATTCATCCTCTATGCTTAATCCATACCATTTGTCCCAAATATCCCACCTCATGTGGCTCACACTTTCCAAATCTAATGAAGACTTGTCTGCAATGCCAAATAAAAAATAATAGGTTAGGCACACAGTGACTATAAGAATCAAAATTGGATTAAAACTACCAAAGTTTCTCGTGCGGGTGGATTCAACAGTCAATGTTTCTGATGTCCAAATTAACAGTGTTGCAGTGTTCAACTTTTTTCAAGAGCAAATTTCACATTGCAGCAATTGATTAAACCATGATGTACATAGCTATAGGTTGCATCATACACCAATTACCAGGCTACATGCGGTATTTACTCTTGAAAAAATGATTTGACTACACATGCAAAGCAATAATAGTAACAGACTGTGTATAGATAGAAAATAAAGCTATGCCAGTGAATGCATTTTTGTTAATTAAATAACCTCCAGGACTCCAGGTGCGTCAAGGCTGGAGCTAAGTTAAATTCTATGATCTTGATAACAATTCTGTAGTATAAAAAAAATTTATAGAGAGTGCAAGCTCAAAGAAAAGTTTTTGTCGTATTGAAGACAAGATTTGTAATACAAAGAGCACCAAAGATTAGCCAATAAGGTACTAAAAAACAGGCATATGATAAGCCACCTACCCATATGCACATATTAATATGACATCTAAATGATCGACATAAAAATCAAAAGTGCATTATTTGCCACATAACAGTATGTAAACATGTAAACACGCTAGAAAATGTGATATTCTTTTGCAATCCAGGTAGATTAATTGATGACGTTCCCAAGTTTATATTTATCTATAAAACATGTCATACAAAATGGTACAGTTGAATGGCTACGGATAGTTAGGTGCAGTTCGATGTCAGTAAGAAAACAGATCTCCAAATTTTACTATGTAAAAAATACCAATTAAAGGTAGGTTGCCAGCTTTTATGTGACAATATGTGAAAGGCTCACAACTTGGGGTACATATGCTGTGCAATCAGCCTAACGGTGCAATCGCCGTGCAATCGAACTACCAAAAGTTGTAAAAAATTCTGAAAAAATTTGTACATGTACTCTTCAACTTACTCTATCTCTGGATAAAATTTCAAGTTCAAATTCATTCTATATTGAACGTTACAAAAAAGCGAAAATTCTATCAATTTTGAACTTATCAAAACTGTCTGTTTTTTCTTTTTTTTATAACTCTTAATATAGAATGAATTTGAATTTGAAATTTTATCCAGAGATAGAGTAAGTTGAAGAGTACATGTACAAATTTTTTTAGAATTTTTTACAACTTTTGGTAGTTCGATTGCACGGCGATTGCACCGTTAGGCTGATTACACAGCATATGTACCCCACAACTTGAACCGTAATTGTTAGAACCGTAATTGCACACTTTTGGTTCCAGTCCAACAACGCGAAGCCACAACAACACTATATAAGGTTGTTTAAGCGTGTTTGTAGTATCCGATGGATGATAGCAGACAAACACGAAATGTAAACCAAAGCATAAAGTACGACTACCATTGTGGCTATCCTCACATTCGAATTCTGAATATACTTAGAAAGCTCAAATGGCACAGCGTGGGGAGTATCCACAATTATCCATAGTTGCCTTGTGACTGATCAATCCATCATGCCAGCAATGCTAGGCATACCAAGTGCCAGCACACTAATTAAAAATTGCTTCTCAATGAATAATTCTAGTACCCGAATTTGCAGCTCCAGATCTATCTTGCAGGTTAATCGCCAACTAATGATACAATGTTAGTAGACTAAGATTAGAGAAAACACAAAAATTGACTTATTTTAAGCTTAAGTTTTGTTGTTGGAAAATACAGAATCTGGAATGTGCAAAATCTCCTTAACATAAAAATTGCGATATGTAATCTACTACTACAGTAGTACTACTTCCAGACATACTAGTTTAAAAATAAGCAATCACCAAGGATTATGGAAGGGGCCGGTTTGTGCAGCTGGCTAATCAAAAGGAGGAAATGTGGCATTAGCATTGCGTCAAACAGCCCGTGAGCAGCAAAAAGTCAGCCGTAAGTGATTGGGTGGCACTCAAGGACACAGAAACATACAACATAATCAAGCCAGGCAAATGAATCTGCCATCCTATATGAATCTAGAAATAAAGAAACGTTTGCCAAGACAGGGCATGACAAATGCAAGCACTGCCGGTCATGCAAAGCCAGCATTGTCGGTCATGCAAAGCCAGGGCATGCAAAATGCAAGATCACGCTCTACATGAACGATTAGAATCTTAAGCATATATCACACAGCCTACATTGCAAAACTAAGCAACATGAGTCTATTTCTCTCCAGAAATATATACACAAGTGCATTTCTACCCAGAAATTTAGAAGGTGGACAGGAACATACCATCCTTATCTCCCTCGATCCTCTGCGGTAATCTCTTCCTTCTCAAGGGGATTCTCTTCTTCCTCCTTTGTATGATTCGCTGATGGTCCGGGCTTTGAGAGAATGAGTGCAGAACAGGTGGCAAACACCACGAGTGCACCAGAAACCAAGTACTTGTCAGTGTTGCTGGCCTAAACTCGTCCTTAGACCTAGCTCAAGCAAGCAAAACAAGTGACTCAACACCGTGGATACAAAAGGATGCAAGCACTTCTGATTTCTTTTTTTATTTCTTTTTTCCTTGCTTTTTTCTTCTTCTTTTTTGTGCGGCTTCTTTTTAATGCACTTGCCTTTTCTTCTCTTCTTTTATAACAAAAGTGTCACATAGGATGATTTACAACTTAAGATTACAAAAATTATACACATGCACTCACTACTTCTCCCGCTGCACAACAAACAAAACAGCAGAAACTTTCTGTGCTGTTTTCATGTTTTTCAAGGCCTCAAACACAAAACCTCACAACTGCAAAGTTGTAGATATTTTCTTGCTGATAAATTTGGATATATGGAAGACCCAATTTGGATAATCCAAGTAGGAGATATGGGCCCGCAATGCAGACTGCTCCGAAAATCCGAGACGAGACAGATTCACTTGAAACATGATTTTGGGCATGAAAACGGCGTTTCCGGAATTTCTCACAATGGAAAAAGTTGTAGATATTTTTCTGAGCTACAATTTAGGCTCTGAATTTGTCCAATTTGGTGTTCGAACAAAAGAGATAATGGCAAAATATCGAACTGAACAGATTGGTACTTGATTTGGACGCGGCGGCGACGACGACGTGATGGCGTTAGACTCGACGTCAAAATGCAAGACTCAAACTAGACCAAGAACTTACTCTAAACCAGCAATAAGACGATGATACAAATTCAACAACGCAAAACTGAAAACAAAATCGCGAAGGGCACAAAGTGGCTTGGACGATGGATAGGACGGTGAACTCAAATCTTTTTTAGTGGGACAATTTTCTGGACTCTAGGTGGAAGATGAACAATGAACAAAGGGGATACAAGTATACTTGACGGGCAACCGAGGCTCTGATACCAATTGATGGGGAACGGGGTCCTGATCTTTCGACAGGTACGATAAACTCGATTGGTGGAGAACTCGACGTTGACCAGAACCGATCTAAGCCTGCAATCGTTACACCACCGCCTCCGTTCATAATCAACCACGCAAAGACGCAGTTGACCTCACCACGAAGGTTAATTTCTGCAAGCGAATCGAGAACACGAGCAAGAATACGGTAGATGCAATCTCAATATTACAGATTACCGATTAAGCACACGAGTTGGGGTTCCGCAAACCGGTAAACGGCGAAGCTGCAACGGCGGAACAATCTAAGCAAAACCCAAGTCTAAACGATGACGGCTACTGAATATATAGTGACGGCTAGGGTTTGGGATGCAGCTCCTAGGGGTACACAGACCATGGGCCGAAAGTTGAGCGTCGCAGCACCCGGCAGAATGCGGCAGATTCTGGTCGCAATCTTGTTTTGATAATTACTATTGATCTGTAACGAATTTGGATGTGAGACCAGATCCGTTGGAAAGATCTCGTCGTGGTCTTATCCGTGCATACCAAGAACGTTCAAAACGGAGTCCGTATGCACCCGAGGCATCCGTTTTAAATTGACTGCGCGGACATGGCCGAACCTGAATCGTGGACAAATTGGGCTCTTTTTTGGGCCGGCCTTGCAACGACGTGGCTTGTGGGACCAGAGAGCGTCGAAGTGGTGGAAATGCGCCTTTCTTGAATACGTCTTGAGCTTGGGGAGGTGGCCACGATGGAGGCCGAACTGCCGGCGGCGACAGCGCAATATCAGCATAATGAGCTTGCCGGCTGTTCACTTGACCTGGCCATGGTGCGGGTCGATGATACCATGTAGTTAATGATGCCACCATAGCTGATATAGATGATGTAGAGGATGCCGTGAAGTGTCGTCAACTTGTCGTAGATGAAGAGGTTGAAGATGAAGTAGTCGATCGAAAGCTCGTCGACGTCCATGCTGGCGAAGTAGTCAACGGAAATCTTGATGATCACCACATTGACGTAGTGTTGGTCATACCTATGATGGACATGGTCACATCAAGACTCGAGGAGGATGTAGCTTGTCTAAATTCTAAGCTTGCTAATGTGAAACCCCAAATGTGCTCTTGCCCTCCTCCAGTCGATTCTTATGGCTGGAAGGAGTGCGATACGCTGAATGAAAAATTGAATGCGCTTGAAGCTTTGCACAGAAGTGTTGTTGTAGATTTTGATTTGCTTAGGAGAGTCATACTAGTGTGCTTTCAGAGCTAGATGAAACTAGAGAAGCTTTGCTTGTTGCTACCTCTTTTTCTAAAATAGAGCCTGCTTGCATGATTGATCACTCCATGATTTGTCTGGATCCTGCTGCACACATTATACTTAAGGACCCTTTCAGCTCAGATGAGGGTTGTAGAGATCATGTTCCACTTAAGGACCCACTCAACTCAGTTGAGAGCTGTAGTTTCTACTCTGTTGATGATATATGCCTCGATTGCCCCTCACTAAAACTAGAAAACATGAACTTGTAATCTAAAATCTCTGAGCTGGATAATGCCTTGTTTGCTGCATCTTCTTGTGAACGTTGTGAGGAGCTTGATAAGGAGTTGACTTGTGTTTGTCAGGAGGAGTGCTAGATTTCAGGGTAGACTAGCTAAGGTTCCGAATGTCGAGTGCATCTCCTGTCATGCTCTCAAGAGGGAAGTTAAGTTGCTCAGCGACAAGTATCGTAAGGCTTTGGGCAAGTGGAATATAGGTGAACAGGTCTCTTCTGACTCTTCCCTTTCTTGTGAGTTTTGTCCCAAATTCATCAAGAGTGTCATGAGCTCTCTTGAGAAGTTTGTTGGGGGCAAAAGAAAACTGAACTTGATTCTTGACAAAAACAATATTTTAAGGGGTAGAGGTCTAGGGTATGATTGGCACGAGCACATCAGAAAACACTCTTCTAGAGTCCTTGGTCTAGATGCAAACGGGCAAAGAGTGGTTCTTAGGGAAAGGGTTCCTGAGACCACTGTCTTCAGGTCTGAAGGGGTAATCAGAGAGAGTCCTGCTGCGAGGCCAATCCAAGCTGCTGTGTTTGAGAATCCACCTAAGAAGGATAGTTCCACTGTTGCTCCGGCCCCTGTAAGAGACAAAGGAGTCGTTTGCATTTTCTACGATAGGATAGGACACACTCAGAAGGATTGCTTCCGTCGTGCCAAGCAGGCACGTGAGGAGCGTAGGAAAGCCGCCAAGATCCAAGGCCCTCTTAAGGCTAGAACTATGGGTAGACGTTCAGGACTTGGAGCCCAGTCTTCTGGTGCTTATCCTGTTGTCTGTCTGGGGCGTGAGCAGCGTCGTCCTCAGGGTGGGCCTCCTGTTGGCAACAGAGGTGCTCGTCCGCGATGTGAGGTGCTGACTCCATGGTGGAGGACTGGCAATAGGAACGAGGACAGAAGCATGGACACGATGCATCTGCCTCGGCTCAATGACAGAATGCTCCACGTCTAGCGTAGGGGCGTGCTCCTACAAGAAGAGTTGACCTAATTCAGGTAGAGTCCGCTCATTTCGGTCGCATGACTCAGTATTGTGGTTCCAAAGACAGCTAATTTGTTTCCCAATGCTGAGCCACGTTTCTTTACTCGTTGACTCAGGTACGTCAGGCTGGGAAGGGGGACTTGTGGATCATTGATTCTGGTTGTTGTCGTCACATGACCGAAAACTCTCGTTGGTTCTCCTCCCTGGTCCGTAAGCCCTAGGGTGAGAAAATCACTTTTAGGGACGCTTCTTCAGGTCGTGTGCTCACCCGAGACTCTATCCAGGTCAGTGATCAGATTGTCCTTAAGGATGTGACCCTTGTGAGCAAGTTTCGCTATAACATGCTTTCGGTTTCTCAGCTGACTGACGAGGGTTTTGATGTTCGCTTTAAGCAGAATGAAAGTTGCATTCTTGATTCTTCTGGGAATTTTGTTTGCAGGATTCACGGATTTGGAAGTGTACTTCGTGTTGATTTTCGATCTTCAGTTGGCTTTTCTCATTGCTTGATTGCTTCAGAATCCTGTGACATCTCTTTCTGGTATAGTAGATTGGGCCATATTGGTTTTGATCACTTGACCAGAATTAGCAGCCATGATCTTATTCGTGGTTTTCCTGTCGGCACCCGATTTACAATATCGGATTCCACCTGCGTAAACACGTACTAGTCCCAAGGATCATGGCTAGTACACACAGATATACAGAAACGGAACAGTGCCAACGATATTATTATTACAAACGGAACATAGTCCAGTACAAACACATACAACGGCTCGCAGGCCGCACATCAGAGTACACGGAGATACAGGCCTAATACAATATCTAGATACTTATCCATCCCACAGGCACGAGGGCTGTAGGAACGCGCAACCCTAGTCTTCAAACTCTTCATCGGAAAACGCCTCCTCGACGTAGTCCGGGTCCTCCTCCTCGGAAGGCGGGCCATACTCAGATGGACCAGCTGTTGAAATTTTAAAAAGGGAGGGGAGAAAAGGAGGGTGAGTACAAATTGTACTCGCAAGTCCGGAATTATGCAAATGTGGTTTAGTACAAGGAGGGCTTAGGATAATTTGCGGAAATGCATTTATTAGCCTAGTTTTGGCAAAGCACTTTAGAAACATTTAATCTCAACATTTTCTTTGGGCTCTTCTCAAACGGGTCTCGCCACTTGGCCTCAGTGCCATAGCGAGAACAAATCCTTTCTCATTTTCTTTTCTCAAACCGGCTAGGTCCATTCCGCGCGACACTTTCCGATAGGCCGTCACCCAATTCGGAATATCGCCGGTGGCACCTAGCTCAAACGAAATCCTTCTCAAATCCTTACTCATCTCAAAACCTTTGTTCAAAACCCTTTTTCTAAATTGGTTTTTAAATGAAGAATCTACCATATAATCAGTCCCTTCGCACGCTCATAACCGCGAGCACGGCTATCATGATAGTTTTAACTCTGCAGAGTGGGTACGCCTTACCCTCGAGAGGCTACGCACCCAGACGATGTTTCGCCACAAGACCGTCAACCACGAGGGCCAACGATCGGGCCCGTCCCATTCCGGGGCTCGAGGTCGTACTGTAATGGCTCAGTTCATAGGATCATAGGATGAGCAGTCCTTAGACTAGGGGAGAGTTGATATTTTAGCCCAGTTTCAAAATCTGGTGCCCTCTGCACCAACTGACAAAATATCTCCCTAGTCGGAAAGATTTTGGGGTAAGAGGAAAATCATTTCCTTCTAAGCATCACCCCTGATGCACTATCTTTAAATCATCCTTTCCCAAACATTTCTCAACAATATTCTCATTTCACAGAAATGATCGAATCATTCCGCATAAATGATTTTGAGCATTTATCCTACCACAACAAGGAATTTAAATAAGAGCAATTCATATTTTAGCCTTAGGTTTAATCCTAACTTATCTCTTACCTTTTCTATTTGGCATAATATCTAAGTCTAGTAAATACGGCATTTATCCTCTTTAAACTAGCATGCATATTTTTAAGTCTAGTAAACATTTTCTAAATAACCGAAAATGGCTTCTCAATATGGTCAAAGGGGGACTTGCCTTGATCGGTTCCGGGGAAAACGAAGGGGACGTCGACGATCGGGTCTTCGGGAGCTTGACCGTCTAAACGCGCACACACAAATGCAACAATACAGCATACATCAATAAATTATTTTTGATGCAAATGCTTTTTAAGAAAATGCAATAGAACAAAAATATGCTCGCATGAAATGATGACACCTCTAGGTTAACTAATTAATCAAAAATGAATTCTATATGTATGACATGCATATATATAATTTTATTGGGTTCAGAAACACTTAGGGTTTTTGCAGAAATTTTTCTAGAATTTTTACAATACAGCAAGCATTTTTAATAAAGCTTTTTAGTGCATCACAAAATGATTTAAACAGAATTTGTAAAAGAAAATAAAGGAACGGGCCCTTCCGGCCTTGGGCCGGCTCGGCCGACACGGCCCAACAGCGGGGCGCTCATGGCAACGCGCGGGCGAGAGCGCAGGGCTTGCGCGGGCTGACAGGCGGGACCCAGCTGTCGGCGGCATGCAGAGGCAAAAAGGGGAAAGAACAGAGGAGAGGCAACCGGCGGCGGCGTGGCCAACGGCAGCGACGGCTCCGGCCACCAGAGCTCGATTGGGCGCGCGTGAAGCGAGACGCGAGCGAGGAGAAGCAAATGGGGGTCTCGGCAGCGCTGGAGATGCACGAAGGCGGCGACGCGACTGGACACGGCGGCGGAACCTCACGGTGTCCGCGGCGCCGGCGAAAGACGGAACCACAACTCCATTCCTTCGGTCGCAAGCAACAAAGGAGAAGTAGAAATTGATTGGTGAGCTCACCAGTCGGAGAGGATGGTCGGCGACGTGGCGACGACGGCGGAACCACGGCAGCGGCGACGGCGCGGCTCTAGCTCGGGCAAAAGACACGGCGGGCGTGAAACAAATGCAAAGAGATAGCGGCGCCCCCTTTTATAGGCACGCTCACCCGACGTTTAATACGGCGCGAGATGTGGCAATCGCCGGCACCAAGACCGACCAGAGGCGACGGCATCGCGCTCGGATGCGGTGGCACCGAGGCGAGATGACCGGTGACAAGACTCGAGAGGCAGAGGGAGTAAAGAGGGTCCGGGATGAGGATGAGGATGAGGGATCGCGTGGCAGAGCGAGCCGTTGAACGCACGGGAGAGAGGAACAGCGGCGGTGACCGGCGACCAAAGGAGAAGAAACAGGGGAGGAAGAGGAGGAAGAGGGTCACTGACGGCGCGGGCCCACCTGTCGGCGAGACCACGGCGCACTGGCGACGCGAGGGAGGTGGCTGCGGCGAGATGGGCCGATGCGGCGGCCGCGGCCCAGCGGAGGAGAGAAGAGGAGCGGGAGAAAAAGGAGAGGGAAAAAGGGGAATGGGCCGATTGGGCCGAGAAGGAATAAAATTCTTTTGAATTTTCTGGTTTCCAAAGATCCTTTATTTTCAAAAAGCCTTTTTAAATACCTTAATACTTAGGAAACATTATTTTGTTTCTCCAAAACTTATTAACACAATAATACTTTTAGGAAATATTAATTTTGTTTTCCCAACATTCCAATTAATTAAATAAGAGATTTGACTTTAATGAAATATAATATATGCATTAAGCAAATTATTGAATTTGTCAATAAGGGTGCATGTTTTGAAAAGGTTTAAATCAATTTTCCAATTGAAATGCAATGCATGCAATGATGATGCCATGATGCAATATGACATAATTATTTTGCGATTTTAAAACCATGCACTTTAGGAAATTATTAACGTGCCAAATTGTTTTTAAAATTTGGGATGTTACATTGCCCAAGCTCAAGATGGTCAATAACATAGTTTGTGCTCCTTGCCGGCATGGAAAGATGATTGCCGCTGCTCACCCGCCGGTTACCAAGTTGATAACAGATGCACCGCGATAATTGCTTCATATGGACACTGTTGGTCCTTCTCGAGTGCAGTCGGTGGGTGGCAAGTGGTATCTGCTGATTATTGTTGATGATTTCTCACGGTACTCTTAGGTTTTCTTCAAGGTGTCTAAGGATGAAACCTTTGTTCTTTTTCGATCTTTGGTTCGTACACTTTCTGTTGAGTTCCCGGAAACGCTTCGCGCAATTCAATCAGACAACGGCACAGAGTTCAAGAATGCACAATTTGGAAGCTTTTGCGTTGATTCTAGTGTTGAGCATCAGTTCTCTTCTCTGCACGTCGCCTAGCAAAATGGCATTGCGGAAAGGAAGAACCGCACTTTGGTAGAGATGGCTAGAACTATGCTTGATGAGTATTCTACTTCTAGGTATTTCTGGGCTGAGGCTGTTGCTACTGCTTGCTATGTTTCAAACAGGGTATTTCTCATATCCAAGTTGCATCTTACATCCTGCGAGCTTCGATATGGGCGCAAACCTAGTGTTTCACATCTTACATCCTGCAAGTGCTTTATTCTGAAGTCTGGAAATTTAGACAAATTTAAATCTCAATCTTCAGATGGCATTTTCTTTGGATATACAACTTCTGTGGTTAATTATCGCATCTGGGATAGTGCGAGGTATAGGGTAGTAGACACTTGAGAGGTTATCTTTGATGAGGCTATGCCAGGGGCAAGGCCAGATATCTTGGGATCCGACTTGTCCTTTGAGCCTATCTTTCTTGAGGAGGGAGTGGTTGGAGATGACGGTTTTACGGAGCCTAACCTCGACTTGACTCCACCGGTGGCGCCTCTGACTTCCAGTGTTGTTTTTCAGGATCACCCCTTACCTTCTGCTTTTACTCAGCTCTCACCTTGTGCTTCAAGGCTCTCACCTATAGAATCTTCGCCTGGTGGCTCTGTGCCTACTTCTCCTGCCCCTGAGGTAGAGGCCACTTCTAGGTCTCCTCGACACATCCAAAAAGACCATCCCCTGAGCAGATGATCGGTGAGTTGACTAAGAGGATGGTAACCCGATCAAAGTCAGGGCTCACTCATCTTTGCTTGTCTGCTGCTTTCGTTGCCTCCTTTGAGTCGAAAGATGTCACCCATGCTCTTTGTGATCCCTTCTGGGTGAATGCAATGCATGAAGAGTTGGAAAATTTTAAGAGGAACAAAGTCAGGCAGCTTGTTGAACGCCCCAAAGGACATAATATAATAGGTATTAAATAGGTGTTCAAGAACAAACAAAGTGAGGATGGGGTAGTGGTCAGGAATAAAGCTAGGTTGGTTGCTTAAGGTTCCACTCAAATCGATGGGATAGATTTTGATGAGACATGTGCTCCTATTGCTAGACATGATTCCATCAGGATTCTTGCTGTATTTATGGCATATAACAATTTCAGGCTATTTCAAATGGATGTTAGAAGTGCTTTCCTGAATGATATATTAAGGAGAAAATATATGTTAGGCAACCTCCTGGGTTTGAGATTCAAGCTATCCTAATCATGTATACTAGCTTGATAAGGCTCTATATAGGCTAAAACAAGCACCCAGGGCCTGGTATGAGAGACTGAAAACTTACCTGGTGAGCAACGGGTTTGTGATGGGTAAAGTAGATCAGACTTTGTTTACCCGTAGGATTGGTGCTGACTTCATCCTGGTGCAAGTCTATGTGGATGATATAATCTTTGGTGGTTCCTCCCCTGCTCTTGTTTCTGAGTTCTCCAAGGTGATGAGCTCAGAATTTTAGATAAGCATGATGGGAACTCAATTTCTTCTTGGGTTTCCAATTTAGACAGACACCGAAGGGCACTTTCCTTCACCAGAACAAATACACCAAAGATCTGCTGAGTCGATTTGCGATGTCTGATTGCAAGCCGATTTCTACTCCGGTGGAGACCACCATAGCCTTCGGGCCTGATGAAAATGGTGAACAGGTCGACCATTAGGAGTATCGTAGCATGATCGGCTCCCTACTTTACCTCACCTCTTCCTAGCCAGACATACAGTTCGTTGTGTGTCTTTGTGCCCGCTTTCAGGCTTCTCCTAGAGTGTTTCACCTTCAAGCGATGAAGCAGATCTTCCGCTATCTCCGTGCGACTGCAGACTTTGGTATTTGGTTCTCTGCTGCCTCTTGTCTATATCTTAGAGCCTTCTCAGATGCGGACTTTGCTGGCTGTAGGATAGATAGGAAGAGCATTTCTGGCACTTGCCAATTTCTTGTCACTTCCCTTGTTTCTTGGTCCTCTAGGAAGCAGTCGAGTGTTGCACAGTCTACTACTGAGGCTAAGTACATCGCCGCTCCTAGTTGTTGCAGTCAAGTGATCTGGTTGCGCTCTACTTTGAAGGACTTTGGGTTCGTTCAAGCAAGTGTGCCACTCCTTTGTGACAACACCTCTGCAATCAATATTGCAAAAAACCCAGTGCAACACTCTAGGACAAAGTACATGGACCTGAGATATCACTTCCTTAAAGACCATGTGGAGAAGGGTGATAAAGTCTTGCAGTTCGTAGACACTGACCGTCAGCTGGCTGATATCTTCACCAAGCCACAGGACAAGGCTAGATTTGAGGCTTTTCGGGGAGAGATTGGGGTGGTGAGCTTAGCAAGCCTATCTTGAGGGGGGCTTGCTACTGTACTATATGTAATATATCTTTACTGCTTTCCCTGCATTTGCATCTAGGGTGCATTTGGGCTTGGTTAGATTGCTTTAGGCTGTCAGCACACTCTTCACTTAGACTTCTGGCGTGCTTTGGCACAGACCTCTCATCTCGTCCTTAGGTTGCTATCACGCGTAATAGACAGATTTCCCTCCTCTAGCTAGATAGAATTCTCACAATCTTATAGGTCTATCAGATGCACTCTGGGTAGAAAGGGTCTGTGTCAAGTCTCTAGTATCTGAGGTGTAGTGCTGTCTTCCCTTATAAGACACGTGGGGCAGATGAGAGCGAGTCTGAGCTTGAGTGTTTTCTGATTCTTGCCTTAATCTCTGTGAAAGGTCCGATGCATTCTTTGATTTCCTGACTCTTTATTCATTGTTGTTGTTTTCATGCACATTGTTTGGGATAAAACTGTTGACTCACTTGTTGAGAGGGAGTTTTTGGGAACTTTGCATTAGCATATAGACTCTTTTATTTTGTGGAGTTTTGTCTATTATGCTTTTGAATTTAAGCTTGGTAAAATATCTTTGCTATTCTACCCATAGCTTGTGCTAACTGGTTCAATGGATAGCGAGGTTCAAAAATACAAATGTTTTGATTTTTCCAAAATAGATGTGGCTTGAGATCTTCACTTGAATTTGTCATACTATATGAATCTAGAAATAAAGAAACGTTTGCCAAGACAGGGCATGACAAATGCAAGCACTTCTGATTTCTTTTTTTATTTCTTTTTTCCTTACTTTTTCCTTGTTTTGAAGAGTTTCGCCAATTATCCTTCACGAGACGGCTTGCCATTGCACACAAGAGGCATGAACTTGGAAGAAAATTGGATAGTTAAGACGGTTGAATCCTTCATTGTAATGCTAGGCACCGTCGGGCATTGGTTTGAAAGGTTCGAAGCTCTCTTCCTAAAAATCAAGAAAAAAAATAACATTAACATTTGCAAAATATAATCAAAAATATAAAAATATTAAAAATGCTAGCTAGTTGAGCAATCGTTTTGTGCTACTTGGAGTTCAAAAGGTTGCTTGTGGTGTTCTATTCGTGCCGTATTGATGCCTCCTTAGGCCTCGACATTTTGTTTCTGTATCACACCACGTCTTCCAAAAATGAAAATCGATTTGCTAGCATCTATTGAGCTTGATAGCACCGAACTTCAATTTGAACAGTTTCTAGCATCTTTCATTTGTGCTATGTATTCAATTGGATAATTCTCAAAGCTCCTTAGGGTTGCATGTGCATTGTATCTTGCATTTTATTCTTCTCACTTAATCTTGATGCCTATATTGCCAAAAGAGGGAGTTTCGTTTGAAAAAGGCACCAACTAATTCCAATGTGAAAATAGGAAGATTTTATCCTTGGGAGAATTTGATTCTCATGTCTTGGATATGGCGAACATTTGCTTCAATTTTTTTTATCAAGCATGACCCGGCATTTCCAAATGCTTCTTGTTTTTCATTTTCAAAATTCAAAATTCTTTTTCAAAAACGTTTGTCAATATATTCATCAAGGGGAGTGTTGAGATCCATGTGGAGGGTACTGTCAACGTTTGTGTAACTTGGGGTACTTGTTGGCAATGATTTATATGGGGCGATGCGTTGGATCCAAACTCGATGGTACCACAACCACAAGACAAGGGATTATACAGGTTCAGGCCCTCGCGGTGGAGATAATACCCTAGTCATGTGCGTTGGGATTATGTTGATGATAGTATGATCGATGTAGGGTGTATGAGATTCTGATCTAGGGACCCTGCCCGCCTTTATATAGTGTAGGGGGTAGGGTTACAGGACAAGCCCTAGTCGGTTACAAGGTTGAGTCCGGATAGGTTACAAGGCGACGGATTCTATCCATAGACCTCCTTACCAAATATATCTATTTCCGGGTATACACGTCTTCCCTATTCGGGATAGACTTCCATCTTTATCTTTTGCTTGGTGCCCAAGGCATCTATCCACTCAAGCAGCTGCCTCCTTAGCATAGTCGACTAGGCCCACCACCATTCGGGCGGCCCAGCCAGCCTGTCGGGCATAGGCGACTCGGCCCATCCTCTATTGGGTGTTCCTCGCAGCCCATCATGGAGACCCTAGGGTCCATATTCTCGACAGTAGCCCCCGAGTGCTTCACAGTTCGAGTTGCCACCTTTCTGGTCGCCTCCTGAGTCATGCTCCTCGCTGAGTGCTTCCAGCTCTTGATGCAGCTTCCCAACTGGTTCCTTCTCTATGCCAAGTGCTCTATTGCACGCAAGGAGAATGTGAAGGACTCGGTAGAGTTCCATTTGTTGGAATTTTCGAGCGGTACCCAGCCTGATTTATCGGAGTATTGGCAGTTGGCCCATCATGGGGCGTATCCTTGCTTGGATGAGGCTTGGCCGAGTGGTACCTGTACCCGTCTTTCGCGGTGTACAACTGGCGGCTCTTAGAGCGTACCCTCGAAACCTTTAATCCAAAGTCAACTCATGGTATCTGGATCCGTCATGCGGTAACCAGCAGCTGGCCCAATCATGGGGCATACCACAAGAAGATAATTTGCTTTGGTAGGTACCCAAGTCCCACTTAACGCGGTGACCGGCGGTCAGCCCATCGTGGGGCATACCACATCCCAATGTTGGCTGAGTGGCACCTGTACCCGACTGTTGCGGTGTACAGCTGGCGGCTCTTTTTAAGAGCGTACCATGTCTCAGCTAGATTCAGTCAAGTGATATACCTATACCCACCTGTCATGGTGTACAGCTAGGCCCTTTTTGAGCATATCATCAAGACCCTTCTTCATGCTCAATTCATGATATCTGAATCCATCTTTTGCGGTTATCAGAGGTCGGCCTTATACAAGGCATATGTGTCTGCCTTGTGGTTAAATTACTTCATCATCTTCCTATCATATTGAATCAACAGATATGTGGCTAAGAGATTTTACCTTCCTTTTGCAGGCTTTGGTTCATGTTGCCCGGAAGATGCCTAAGAATGCTCATGCACATTTTATGTTGGGTTTGATGTACCAACGGCTTGGTCATCCACAAAAGGTAACCCTTCACCTTGAAATTTGAAGCTCGCACTTGCATAAAGCTCAATCGGTTACAGAAACCTCCCAGGCAATATCAGAATATGAGAAGTCATCTGAAATATTGTTACAAGACGAAGAAGAAGTGCGGAGACCTGATTTACTCTCATCAGTGTGGATACACCATGCTCAGAGGTTCATCAGCTTAACAAATGAAACTTCACTTATTTATAAATTAATTTCCCATTTATGTTCTTGGCAACGTTTAACGCATACATTTTACGTAGTAAAAATAATTTAGTCCTCTTGGAGTTGGACTCAGCTAGTTCCTCATGGAGTGCATTTTGCAAACAAGCATGGCTGATAGATTTTGACGAAGAGCTTCAAACTGGTGAGCTGGATGAAATCCTTGTTAAGCTGAAGAGTTCAGTTCAGTCAGACCCTAGGCAGGCAGCAGTTTGGAATATCCTTGGTTTAGTTCTTCTACGGAGTGGTCAACTTGAGGTACTGACATGCTAAATTGATTACAGTCCTTTCCATTGATCATACATCCGTGTCTACAATGAAATGTCTTGGAATAACTGCCTAACTATGAGTGACAACTTTTAAATAAGGAGATCGAGGAGTGACATTTATTGAAATCACATGTTATCTTATTTAACTTATTTATCTATTTGCTAACATCTTTTATCACAAATAATTTGCTTTTTTTCAATTTAGAAGACTTGTCTAAAAGCTCCAAAACACAAATGAAAAAAAGCACAATCGACTCTTTATTTAATATAAAAAAATCTTTTTAAAAATAAGTTCGATAAGCAAATAAGTCAAATAAGATAAGCAGATAAAAATATGACTTAATTAGAGTATTATCGTAATAAAAAAGTATTATCTCGAACTTTGATCAGCTCCAATGGCAAACTACTGTATGGAGTATTAATGAGCTTAATAGTTTTTCCATGTATGGGCCGTTAATAAGCCCATGAAAGTTGGGCTCAGATCTATTGACCTCCGCTCAATCTCCGACAGTCCTACTCCCTCTCTACAAGCCCGCAGGCATCGCTCTCTCTCTCCTCCCCTCTCCTCTCCTCATCAGGGGCCATTAAACCCGACCTCCTGCGCGCGGCGGCCGGCGGCGAGCCCGTGCAGGAGGAGAGGCAGGCATGGGGACCCTCGGGCGCGCGATCTACACGGTGGGGAAGTGGATCCGCGGCACGGGGCAGGCCATGGACCGCCTCGGATCCACCATCCAGGGCGGCCTCCGCGTCGAGGAGCAGGGTGAGCAGCCGTCTTCGCCCACCTCCGCCTCTCCCCTCGTTAGCCTACCTGCCCGCCGCCGCCTGCGCCCTGTGGGCTCGTGGTCTCCTCAGAAAAGATGGTTGTCTTCCTCTAATCATTTCGATTTTGGGGAGCCTTAGCCGTAGCCCATCGGCCAGTTCATCGTTTAGGAGATCTGAATGTCACATCAGGTGTACGCATTATTTACTATGCTTAAGAGCCACGGCTTTAGGATTGTTAATGGAGAGAATGGAACTGGAAGGCAAACTGATAGGGGTAATGTGGTTCGCGATTTGAGATTGGCCTCGCATTTAGGTTTCAGTGCACTCGTCTGAGGCCTCGATTGGCAATGCAAGACACGATTTGTGTTTGGTTGCAGTCTGTAAGCATGGCAGCTGTTTGTTAACTGTTGCATTGCAGTATGTCATAGAAGCAGTAAATTAAGCATTGCATCAATATGTTTAGTGTGCTCATACTGCCTTTTGTGGAAATGCCATATTGGCCTGCCTTTTCAAGTGATTATGTATCTAACTTGTGTTCCTTCGCACTGTGATCAATTTCCTATTTGAATTAGACTCAGCCTTGTAGTTGGTGCTAACTAATTGTCGTTGCAACTGGTACATTTGATAAGTTGTACACTACAATAGGAGTTTTTGTTATTTTTGGAGTTTTATATATGTTTTACTCAGTTTAGTGTTATTTTATGATCATATATTTACTTTGGTGAGATATCAAAAAGTTTACTCCTGATTGGCATGCTGCTGTTTTGCATGGCTTTGGCAGTGTCAAGGCATCGTACGATCATGAGTATATTTGAGAAAGAGCCAAGAATCCAGAAAGATGTTTTTGTTGCTCCCAGTGCAGCTGTCATTGGTGATGTTGAGATTGGGCATGGATCCTCAATCTGGTATGGCTCCATTTTGAGAGGTAAACTCTTGAGCAATATATAATATATATTATATTTACTGTTCCAGTATTGAGTGACTATGGCCATTGTCTTGATGATTATCTCCTCTTTGCATCAATGTTTATTTGGAACCAGGGAGTGCTATCAATGTATTTACTGAACATTTCATTTTCTAATGAACTTTATTTTGACAGCACATAACTCAGGGTTTGGTTTGTATCCAACAAGCATGTGGCCATCTATTGTCAAAGATGCACATTTTTAGGAAAAGATGTACATTTTCATCGGTCAGCACTATTACATTTGGGCATACCCTTTAAAAAACTGCAGTTCATGCTCGTGGAGATAACTGATATTTGCATGGATTGTGATGTCCGTTAATTAATAACGAGATAATTTCAGTTCACATAGGATGTCTCTTGTGTGTAACTGTAACTTTATATTGGAGTAGACAAATTTGCAGCTTAGCACACAGCTGGTTATGGTCATGAGCTTTCTGGTAGGTTATTATAACGTGCTCAGTCCCACCAAAGTTCTAATAAATAATAACAATGAGCAGCAAAAAACATATAGAGTATTATGAGAGTAATTCTTCATCCATGGTAGTGCACTTGTATACAGGTGTTTTCATCTGGATGATACCCACGCCCCTAAGCAACGCAATGGCTAAACAGAAAAACATTTAGGCCTGGTAAACTGCTATTTGATTATGAACAGAATTATTATTATTTTGGTTCACTCTTCACTGTTGTATTCATTTTCATTTAATGTTACAATCCATACTTCTTAGATTTGGACCTTGCCCAATCAACTACAACTCATTATTCCTAGATAGTTGATAACCGATACTAGAGAGTTATACTGGTTGTCTAATTGGCTCTATACTTAGCTACCATAAGGTCCAAACATAAAATCTTATTGCCATAGTGATTGGCTCTCGAGAACTGTTGGTAAAGAGTATTATGTGCCTCTTTCCTCATACTAAGAACTACTCCCTCTGGTCACAAAAAGAAGTCGTCGTTGACTTTTGCACACAACTTTGACCATTCGTCTTATTCAAAAAAAAATTATAAATATAAAAAAAAGTCATACTTAAAATATATTTAACAATAAACTAAATCACAACAAAATAAATGATATTTACATAAATTTTTTAATAAGACGAGTGGTCAAAGTTGTGTGTAAAAGTCAACGGCGACTTCTTTTTGTGACCGGAGGGAGTACATCCCAAAAGCTACAAGCAAGGATGTGATAGTAAAACATCATACACTAGTTTTTGGATTTGATAAATTTGTTATAGGATTGGGTTTTTGCCTTGTTAAAGACATCTAGCCCTAGGCTATTATCAGACTGTCATGCATCATCACTGGTTGAATGCAGCAAAATTTGCCTTCCAAGTCGTAACTAATCCTTCCTGGCCAAATGGGATCTTGTATCATAAAATGGAGTAGATGTATCTTTCTGTTGTTATGCTTCTTGTTAGTTCTAGTACAGATATTTCCACTATTGATAGTGATAACAATTTTAGCTGTTTTCACTCTCGTCTTCAGGTGATGTCAACAGCATTCATATTGGATCCGGAACAAATATACAAGACAACACCCTTGTACATGTTTCAAAATCTAACATCAGCAGGAAGGTCCTACCAACCATAATCGGACACAACGTTACAGTAGGTCGGTGGAGAACTTTCGAGCTTATAGCAGATTGATATTGGTTCTCTCCAGTGTGTAATATTTTGGCTTAGCTTATTTGGAAGATAATAACTGCATGGCACCATTTATTTGCACCAAACAAAGCAAGACAAAAATGCTCTATATCTTAACCTTGTGATTGGTTTGTGAATTTAAGATGGCCAGCTCTATTTTATCTGGATTGTTGTCTCTGTTATACTAATAAACTTCTGCCAGGTCATAGTGCTGTTTTACATGCATGCACCATTGAGGATGAAGCTTTTGTTGGTATGGGTGCCACTCTGCTTGATGGGGCGGTGGTTGAAAAGCACAGCATGGTTGGCGCAGGATCTCTTGTCAAGCAGAATACAAGGATTCCTTCTGGAGAGGTTATTTTCTTGTCATTTATTCTTAATATGCTAGTTTTCCACATGAGAGATGGCCAACAAGCGCTCACTTTTGTCATTTGCCACTGAACAATATTAGTCATAATACATTATACGAGGGTGAGACTCTCACACTGGTATATGATGTTTACAGGCATGCTCATGCTCTGAAAATTGACATACAATTTATTAATTTAAATAATGAAACCGATTATTCCTGGTTTAGGTTTACAGCACTTTTTCTGCAGGAAACAACTGCAATTAGAATGCCTTACTCTACTATATTTGTATATATACATGCAGTTTTTAGGAATTTTCTGCTATAGACTTTTGGACTGCGTTGCTGGCAGCATGCTAATATTGATGACCATATTTTGGGTTCCTATGTCATTCTTGGAAGTTGGAAGATTATATTCTAGGTTTAATAATCAATTAAACTATTGTATTATTGGCAGCATTAAGGTGAATTCAACTTTATATTTTAGGAAGAAAATATATATCATGTGACTTCACTAAATAATACTGTGTCATGATGTAATTAGATCTGGGTTGGCAATCCTGCCAAGTTCCTAAGAAAGCTCACAGAAGAGGAGATCGCTTTCATTTCCCAATCGGCAACCAACTACATCAACTTAGCTCAAGTTCATGCAGCTGAGAATGCCAAGAGCTTTGACGAGATCGAGCTTGAGAAGATGCTGAGGAAGAAGTATGCTCACAAAGATGAGGAGTACGATTCGATGCTTGGTGTGGTGCGCGAGGTGCCACCAGAGCTCATCCTTCCTGACAACATTCTCCCAGGCAAAGCAACAACGGCGGTTGCCCGCTGAATGTCTGGCCGAGCCGCTCCTGGGATGCTTCTTCTTGTTGTTACATGTTGACTTCGTACATTTGACAAATGTTTTGCTCTCATTCTCTGTTTTCTAGCCCAATAAGATTGGGTCGAGCAATGTTTTAGGATCGACCATATACAGCAACTCCCTTTTGCATTACAATGAAGAGAAACCTGAGATCATTTTGTCTAAAGCACACATCATTGTAGTATTTGCACCGTAGGAGTGCTTTTTGGTTGTGGTGTGTTTTTGAGAGCCTTGCGATTGCGATCATATCTGTGTTATGTGGTGCCGTATGTCCACTCCCTAGTCCAACTTAGATTTATCCTTATACGGTGACATGGAGCTTGTGTCATGTTCCAATATTTTTCTCAACTTTTGAGGTTTTCATTCAGGAATTCTGTATGATTTGTGCAGAGAAAATACCCATGTTCACTATCTTAAGTTTTAGTAATTAAAGTTCTCCATGGTACCACAAACTTACATATTTACATAATTGGGAATTTTCTAGTCAACTTAGACCCTATCGAGTGGGGATTAAACCGTTTAATCTAAGCACGTTGATCACGCCACTAGATGCCGCGCAAAGCCCCATGCCAAATGCTTTTTGATCGAATTCCATTATCAGATTAATTTTTCCCACTCCATACGATAACAATAAAGAAATGTGCTCGTGGCTCATGTGATGTGATTAGCTGCATAACCAGCGGCTCACGATTCACGGGTCACGACACATGCCTCTCACATGGCGCAGCCATAACCCATAATCACACTACACCACACCAGATAAAGTAAATGGAAAAGCGTATATGCTTTTTTTAAAAGAAAAAGGGACCTTTTTTATATTAGAACACTTCCATACAAATCAAACCCTATGAAAATAGAAAATTACAACATTCTTTCTAAACATGCACAAAAAGCTCTAGAAGTTTCTAGAACCTCTAGTCCCACCAACTCTCGAGATAACAAATGAATGAAGCAATAGCAAAACCGAAGCACTCTCCTCCGGCCGATTCCTCTTTGGGAGATGGAGTAATAGATCAACATCAAGCAAAATTGCTTCCAAGGCACAAATCTTCATCTCGGCACTTCACGAGGACAGTGAGCCATACATGCCGTCACGTTGCCTTGAACCTCATTGGCATTGGAGTCTTTCCCTACTTCCACCATCCTTACGCTCTAAACCCAACTTGCACTTCTCCTACTCTCTAAACCCAACCTGCAGTTATCCACCACAAAATAGGGAGTCTCCTCTTCGTCTTTGTCGCCGCCTCCCTACCGACTGGAACACCGAGGACGAAGAAGCCGCAACCGAGAATCTCATCGAAGGGCACACTAAGCTTAGATCCAAGGAAGGCATCGTGTTCGCCACCGAGATGAACTCATTGGAGCACATCTAGGACGTCGCCCCACAAAGCTTTGCCACCGAGACACCCTTATTTCTCCATCCTATCCTACTTCTAAGGCTACTTCTCTACATCACTGTCCCATATCCATGGCTCCCATCCCGATGGTGAACCGGAGGCCCCCGTTGGCGAGGAAAATGGTGGATCTAGGTAGGGCTTGCTCGCCTCTAGTCACCCTTTTTAAGACCGAGTCTATATAGCGGCCACATTTTGTTTGTAGTCATTGGCATGGCCCCTTGAGCATGCATAAAGATTGATGTTGGTCCCTTGGTACATTTGCAGAAACTCCCTGCACTTTTTCCTCCTTCCACTTACTTCATTTGTGACATTCGACTACACTTGCGCAATGTTACTGTCGATCTGCTCCTTAGCTCGCTCGTGTTGCGCCTAGAGTTGCTCGTACTACCTGTTGTCGCCTAACTTCGCTCTAGGAACCTCACTGAAGACGAAAACCTCTACATAAACATGGCCATTGATGAAAACCTCAACGAAAACCCTAGGGTTCTTGAGGTTTGCGTCAAACATCGGGGTTTTCAGCAAGCTTTCAAGCTTTTTGGCTAACCATTGTGCACTCAGCCGAGTGTGCGAGCTCATGGAGCCGCTTCCCCGAGAGGAGCTTGATAGGAGAGGAAAGGAGAGAGAGGAAATGTCCATAGACAATAATTACAAGTTTTATACGGGGCTTGATCAGAAAAATACCAGGTGCAACGAGTTTCTCTGCAAGGGCAAACGCTGCATTACGTACTCTAAAATAGAGTAGATTATTAGGTAATGCGCTGTGCGCATCAAACGATCAAATTAACAACAATGTTTATTAAGGAGAGATCCTGCAAGTTAGCTCAAAAACAACAACAATGTTTATTTATTACGTTTATGCAGACGCAGATGCGCAAATGGATGGAGAATTCGATTCATTTCTTGGATTTGTGGCTGTCGACGAACGCCTTCATGTCGCGCAAGACCTTGTGTGCGTCGGCGAGCTCCGGGAAGCCGTAGAAGCCGTGGAAGGCGCCCGGGAACTCCGCCACCTGCACCGCCTTCCCCTTCCGCCGCAGCACGTCGGCGTACCGCCGCTGCCAGTCCATCAGTGGGTCGAACCCGCCGATCACCACCATCGCCGGCGGGAACGCCGCCGCCAGCTCCGCGTTCTCGTCTGTCACGTGCGCCGCCGGATGGTCGCGGCTGGCGCCAGCCGGCAGGAACGCAGTCCACGACCAGTCCGACCGCCGGAGGTTCACCACCGGCGCCACGCCCTCCAGCCTCAGCTCCGCCTCCGTCCGCTCCTCGCCGCCGAAGTACGGCTGCACGGGGAAGATCCCGGCGAGGCGGACGGCCTTGGCGGAGGCCTGCCACTCCGCCGCCCACCGGTTGGCCACGTGGTGGACGATGTTGCCGCCGGCGCTCTCGCCGGCGAGGAAGCAGCTGGAGAGGTCAACGGCGAGGTCGTCGAGCCCCGGGACGCCGTTCGCGTCGATGAAGCGGAGCGCGTCGACGCCGTCGTCGTAGGCGGCGGGGAACCGGTGCTCCGGCGCGAGGCGGTAGTTCACGGACACGACGACGGCGCCGATGGCGCCGCAGAGGCGGCGGCAGACGCCGTTGAAGGGGCCGATGGCAGGGGAGAAGAGCGCGAAGCCTCCGCCGTGGAAGTAGACGATGACTGGGAGCGGGGCGGCGGCGGCGGCCGGCGCGAAGACGCGCGCCCAGATGCCGCGCGCGGCATCGACGGTGAAGTCGAACGAGCGGACGCCGGCGGCGTCCGGCCGTGGGTTGGCGCGCGCGCTCAGGAGGCAGTCGATGACGCCGTAAAGGCAACGGTTGACTGTGCCGTCGCGGCGCTCCACGGCGTCGATGGCTGCGGTGAGCCCGAACAGCTGGAGGCGCACCGACAGCGGCAGCGGCGGCGGCGTGGGGCGCGCGCGGTTGGCGGCGGCGCCGGCGAGTAGCTGCTGGCCGGCGGCCTCCATGATTGTCTCGTCGTTGGGATCTGAGCTTTCTGCTCTCCTCTGCGCATAGGTTGATCACTCGATCTGGTATATAAGCAGGCGAGGTGAGTTGAGCTGGTGAAGTGTAGGGATGGCAATGGGTACCCGAAACCCGATACCCGACGGGTATTTACTCTATTAGGGTACGGGTTTGGTACAACAGTTGTACCCGTGGGTACGTTAATGGGGATTAACCTTCACCCGTCGGGTATGACGGGTACGGGTACGTTCGGATGCTCCCCGTACCCGTTTACCCGTGTACCCGTTTACTCATGTCGTAAAGTGTGATGCCTAATGACAAAAGTTGTATCAGTAATTTAGTCTTAGTCTATTGCATTATTGTCCCCAGTTGTCCGTTCCTTGACTTCTTTCCTGACCGAAGCCCATCACTCACATGAGTATCACTGGCCACTGCAGCTAGTAATTAGTCAGTAGACAATAGTTGTACCATGTCAGAAGAGGTATCCTACCGGGTATATATGGGTAAATTATACTCATCAGGCGAGGTATCCTACCGGGTGTGGGTAACCCGACGGGTGAAAAAAAACCCAACGGGTATGGGTACGGGGGAGAAGTTGTACCCATGCATAGAAATAGGTAACCCAACGGAGAGATTTTTATTTGATGGGTATGGGAGAGCAATACCCGACGGGTATTTACCCGTTGCCATCCCTAGTGAAGTGTGAAGGGGAAATACAACCACAGACGTATGGAGGTCAGACTCACAGCATAAGGTAGCTGCTTGATCTCGCGTCAACAACCGTGAACCATCTTTACCTTCCCTCGTTTTTGTTTTTGTTTTTCGCTAAGGCAATTTTGCTCACATTGATCACTCATCTTCATCGCCATCTTCTTCATCTCTAGCCACCCCGCTGCCATAAGGTTAGGGCTTAGGTGAGGGTGGATTTTGGGGCCTTCAAGCTTGGAGGAAAGCCTAAAGGTAGTGATCTAACGGTAGGAACAGGATTGTGGTGTGGCAGCGAGGCAGCGGCACCGCCACCGCCGGCGAAGCCATAGGGATGGTCGAAGGTGGTGACGTAAGAGAAGAGCAGATCAATATCGGTCCCTAATTTTTTTTTACATAAACATTTGTTTTTGAGTTATCACCCAAGATCCTTCCTCCTCTTTGGCCTATAAATTGTTGACTCACCATCTTTAGTTCCTGGCTCCTTCTCACTCAGCTCCAGCCCAAACTTCTCTCCCTGCACCGCCTTACCATCAATGACAAATGATGCATAGTTGCAACTTACAACCATGAAGCCGACCACTCAATCCATCCCAACCATCTCGAGGTAGCTCAAACGGCCGAACCCATCGTTGCTGCTGCGGAGGTCGTTAGTCGCTAGCAATTGAGCATATGGGAGCAGTCAGCCATGCTAAAGCTGGAGAGGAGATAGGTGGATAGAGAGAGAGAAGAATTATTGTATGTGATTATTTTTTTAATATGACATGGTAGGACAATAGAGATGAGAGCATTGTATAAATCTTTTGTACGAAATTGGACAACGACTAGCATGTAGAGAATTCCTACAACCGTATGAATTTATGTGTTCGAGTATAAGGTTGTGTTTGGTTGGTGGTTAAGAATTTAATTTACCAAACACATCTAGGTTAAGCAAAATTAAGTTAATCCAATCAACATAATTTAACTTGTTAACCTAGGATTAGCTAACCCAGGCAGAGAGTGAGATAGCGTGATCCTCTCTTCTAATTCCACTTACCCAACCAATTAATTGAATTAGTTGTCAAACACAAAACTTTGAAGTCTAAGAGCATCCCCAGCAGGGGAGCTATCAGCCCCTGCATCACTGCGCAACACTGTAGCAATAGGCGGGAAATTCAAACTCCAAGTCTAGCCATGCCTCTCCCGAGCTCCAACTCCATGCGTGACTGTAGCAGCGCGAGACAGCGGGCAGTTGATAGCTCCCCTGCTGGGGATGCTCTAAGAGCATGGACATGAGGTCCCGTATCAAGGGTCAGCATCAACTGCTGATGGCCGCTCGTACGCAGTTGCAGCTTGCTGCATTTGAATTTTTTGTGCGCGTGTATAGTAGAATGCCGAGCCTGATGCTCATGCTCTGAAGCGTTGAAAACGGCAAGCTTCCAAATTCAGGCTCGATGAAGATACAGCATTGATGGCGCAATGCTGTTCTATACCAAGAAGATGAAGCACCAGCACAGGACGGCGGAAGAGCCTTGAGGAGCAAAACGTTGCCACGTTGGGCGCCCTTCCATCGCTTTCGTTTAAAGCATCTTCAGCCAGGGGCGGATCTAGAGCGAACATAACCGAGGTTCACCATTTAATAAGACAACAACCAATCAAAAAATAATATGGATGCACCAATGGTCCATACTCACTAATCTCTATTAAAAATTATTTTTGACCGGGTGTCCTGTGACACACCCTTGGCCCATGTAGATCCGCCCCTGTCTTCAGCAGTGCTTAGCCATGAGCTAGATGTAAAAATAACGACTCAACAATTTATTTATGTAAGAAAAAGAGAAGACAAATATAGGCTAGTTACTAACTTACAACTAATATTTAGTTGATTATAAGATGCATGCACACTATTATATACGGGTATATATTAATTTTATAAACTATGTTGTCGCTAGTTCATTGAAAAGGCTATCTATATACCATCTATAGATAACATATACAATTTTTTATATTAATGGTTGACTATACCATATTAAATGCTCTAATCACTTGACCAAGGAGCCGCAAAATTTGGACATAGTTTCACACACGTAGTGACCTTAGTCCATTGAAAATGCATCCCTCTTTGATTGGACATGTGTCATGCCATGGACAAATATCATCTGTTCTGGACTTCTGGTCTACCATGTTTCAATTGAACGGTGAACTAAAAGGAGGACTTTTTTCTAAAATACCTATGCTACTTTGGATTTCTGTTTAGGCCATCAACGGGTCATGGATTATATCATTATATAGCCACTTGTTAGGGTCAAAAGCTTTGAGTTTTTCAATTGTGCATTGCGAATGAAATTAACTATATCAATGCAAAAAAAAAGTTTAGATAACAATTGTGCCCCTTATGAATATTGTAGTAGTACAGTAGATTATTACGTTGATAGTATAAAAAATTAAAAAATAATATGATTTGCTAGATGAAGAGAGTGAATGATCTATATACATTTAAGTGTGTTGGAAAGGTTCTAAAAGCTTTGATTCTTGAGAGTTGTTTCTATCTGAAATCATTTTACAAGAGCAAGGTTGTCTCCAACCATTCCTAACTTAGATCAGTTTAGCCACTATTCAACCACTATTTACGCATTTTTCAACATTTTCCTCTCTTCTATTTTATTTACTAAAGTACTAATCCAACCCAACTTAAGTCCCATTAGACATGCCTAAATTCAATTAAATCACATGTTCCAACTTCAAGGAACTTATTTTTTAATACTATGAATCAAATTACCTATTATGCAATCCACTATTGGGTAAATTAGATTATGGTAGTATTGTCCAACTGTCCACCTGACAGGCACTAATATTCTATCAAGTGGGCAGAGATCTTACGATTGTAGGTCAAGGTATCAGGGTCGTTTGGTTAGGGCATATGCTTTGACTAGCTCGTGGGATGCAATGAAGATGTTTGATTGCCCGTATTTATCGATAAACTTGACTTATGTGATATAAACACATACACTCGGTTGAAGAAACGTGAGTTTAGTTGCATCCTACTTGCATTGCTCGCATAGGCTCGGATGCACATAGGACATTTATCTTTCTTTTCATCCACTCAACCTAATGCAAGCAACCAAAGAACTTCATGATAATATTGGCTCAATAGATACAACCAAATGGTTACTATCAATCGCATCAACATGGATGCCTCGTGTGGGGCCTTGCCAAGTAAAGCGTGCAATAAATCAGTGTGCTTCCACATGGTGGGAGTTCTCACAGGTCACAGCTTGCAGTCGGGTGCCATATTTTTTAAATAGGCAATTTATTTAATACATGGGATAGGTGTATCCTCATATTGATAATGGATACCATAAAAGCTACATATTACAACATCTATGCTGAGTTCATCTTCTTCCCCAATTGTCATTTACACTACACATTACACGCAGAGGAAATCCAAACTTGACGCAACCACCACCTAGAGCATCGTCGACAATATCTTTTAAAAAATCTATGCCATCATCGGTGTTAATAGTCAAGTACACATAATCAAAACCGTGACATGGAGATGACACCGGGTTTAATTTTCCCTTTTCAACAATGCAATTGCAACATTGATCAGGAGTTGAATCACATGCGACACTGTCAGAAGAGAAGAGGCTGAATTATATAGGAGACATATGTTATAATATTATGCACTTTAATGATATAACTAATCCCTAAAATAACCATAATAGCATAGCCCATATTATAGATAAATCATAAATTACTAACAACAACATATGCATACACAAATTATACCTACCTCTGATGTATGTGAAATAAATCTGTTAAATCACTACTTATAACAGATGGTATCGACGAAGGTTGATGTTATGTTCAGTTTTGTCATTGGTAGCAGATTGATGACCTATGTCGAGAGTGAACCTGATCATTCATCAGGTCGAGCCAGGTTTGGATCGGATTGCCAGGCTTGTTCTTTAGACCAAGCCCGCCCATTGAACATGTCGGGACAGGTTTTTTCAGATTTTTTCTGGGTTTCGGGTCGCAAGTTAATACCCGAGCCCGTCCAGTATATCGTCGGGTCGGATTTGGGTCAAGTTTTTCGGGCCAGATTGAGTCTGGTTGGTCAGACCGAGATACCAATGATCAGTGTTTACCTCGCCGTTTACATCTTCGACGAGTTGGGACTAACATAATCAGAAACGAAAAACGATGACGCCGGAAGGCATGCAATTCAGTAGTGAAGATGCTAGCATAGCTACGAACTACTGTTTCAAACCCCCACCCCCGGCGATAACGTTTGCTTATCGCATTTGCTCTAAGCTAAACTTCAAGATCTTTTTATAAAGTCAGTGACCTTTAGAAAGCTAAAGGTGGTTTCACGATATAAAATGACGATGGCAAAAGAGAAAATGATTTTAATTTTTTATTAAAAGATAAGTAGATAAGATAAGAATATATATTGGGGAAGGCAGATGCTTAACATGCAAGACGGAGAGCACCATAGTACAAAAGAATGTAGAAGTTTTTTATGACACTAATAACGTGGCATTCTTAACTAGAACCAAAATCCAACATCAATATCTGGGGCAATTATTATTCTACAGCTCGTCTAGATATTAAGGATAAACTCTTCATAAGAGTTACACAATTACATAAATAGACAACAAAAAGGGCCAAGCAGCCTGTAGGTGGGCTGGGTGGTTTTTACTGTCCCCGTGAAAGTCCCAGAAACACAACAGCCGAGGACATTTGCACTCTCAGATCAGCAACATCAACATCATGGCCACCTTCAACCAAGCCCCATCTATCGACCTAGGGGTTGAAAAAACATGAGACAGAAGAAGAGAAAAGGAAGTTAAAATAAAGGCGGCAATAGTAGTGATAAAACACCTGGTGATCTTCTTCAAGTCTGATCAATTCCATGGCCTCCTCAATTCCCAATCTTCCTCTGAATATTGCAAGAGGGATTACCAGGGAATGGGCTGCTGCAGCCATTGCATCAATAGACGCCAATTCACAGTCATTTGCTTTTTTCAAAACGCTTTGTACAGCATTAGCTAACCCGTCATCCTGCTTTCCTCCAAAAAAGTTTGTGTACACAGAAGGCTTGAAACCAAACTCGGTGTTTACCCAATCAAGTATAGGGTCAATTTTCTCCTTCTGTTTTTCTGCAGACAAAATCAATAAAACATAAGAAGTGACATTGTTGGAGATAAATGAGCAAAATGTATCAGCAATTTAACTATATGAACTTAGGTAGTTTGGAACACGATCCATTTTTATGGATATTATCAAACCAAATTATGAGAAAAACCTTACCATACACTCCTTTGGTGAGATCGCTATCAGCAGGTGAGCGGCAAAATACCAAATCTTGATGAAATTTTTTCATCAAATTGTCAATTACTTTTACTCGTGTCAATGGAACTCTCTCCAGTGCAGTGCAAGCAAGCTTCATAAGAGGCATTGTAAAAGGCCGGATTCCATCTGATTCCTACCATAATAAAAAAATTCCAGTGTCAAAATCAATTGCGTAAGAAACTGAAAAGAAATACAAGGAGAAAAATGCAAAGTTCATTCACTCAGTCATGATCCTGCATTCCTGCATGGTGGTAGATGAACGGCAAACCAAATAAAGCGAGCTGTAATAACATCTCTGGCCAGTGGACACATATAAGTTCTAAGATACAGCTGGGAACATTCAAGGCAGTAACTCAGGTATGCACAATAGAAACATTACAATTGCGGACAAAATGATAATCATCAAAAAAGCAAATGGAAGCATAGAAAGGTCCAAGCTGATCACTTGTCAAAAAATGGTACTTCGCGGACAAACTACTTTAGAAGAAAGGAAGAAAACCAACACAGATCTCCAGTTGTAAGGACTTCGGGCATGTTTGGTTCATGGCCCTCACTGGCATTGCCAATGAATGGTCATGACCAATCAAAGGCACCATTCAATGGCCTGTTGCTTGGATCAAAGCCAATTGAAGTTTGCCAAATTTTGGTAAGATAGGTGCTATGTTTAGTTTGTTGCCAATTCAATGTGCAAAATGTTCCCATAGTCAAATAAAAAACATAAAAACACAAATAAAATTTAATAAATTTTAAAGATATTATTTTTTATTTCAAAATTTTAGAACATATTAGAACAAAAAAAATTAAAACCAAAACATGATTTATAATGGGCAAAAAGCCAGATAAATCATAAAAATATAAAAAATGGGTTGGACAGGATTTAACATGAATTATAAAATATGTTTCATCCGGTTTGGTCACTTATGAAATAGATACAAAAAATTGAAACCGAAAATCTACTGTAATTAACAAGCAGACTAGCTAGCTAGTTGTTGGCTCGCTGCTGAGTCTGCCACTGTGGCCAAGTGCATTGGGAGATTTGGCGTGCCAGCGCAAAGGCGCGGGCAGGTGATTTGGGCGTCGTCGCCCTGCCACCACTCTTAGGGTAAATTCCATAGGCACGTCGACTTTTTCATTGGCAAGACAATTAAAGGTCACGAACCAAATGGCAGTCAAATAGCAATAGCGCGCTATTCATTGGTAAGGCCAGCGAGGGTCATGATCCAAACACGCCCTTAATAACAATGGAAGAAAGACGCCAAAAACTGGCAAAAGGAAACAATAGCAAACTGTGCCTATAGCGAGAAGACTCTACGGTAACTGGAATCATCTTCGATTATATTACTAGAAGTCTAAAAACCATCTGTTGCATCATAAAATTATTCTAGAAAAATCCTCCAATTGCTTATTACATTAAAATCTTCTAGCATGTCATAATAATATACGCAAAACTAACTAAATTAAATTCAACTAGAATACAATTATGGGTAGATGTGTGATGGCACTGTGAGCTGCAAAACTGAAGATACATAGGCCTTGCTGATAGTTAAGTTCATTTTTTAAAGTTTTGTTGTAGCTTTGTTGGACAAACTGAAAATGACAATTGTCAGGTTCATCTCCACCTACAGGCGTAGAGGCCAGCAGCCTGACACCTAGAGCAGATACAGATAGACTTAGTTATTTAATAGTTCGTTAAGTCTGCATTATCCTTTCCTTTGTTATCTCTAGTTAGTTGTAGCCGCAGCCTTAAGAGGGCCTAAGTCGGCAGTGGTTTGGCAAGCAATAATAATCTTTTATTGTTGCTTCTCTCTTCTTCTACCTCTTAACCCTAGCGCCAGCAGCACTTGCTGCTGTCATCCACCACTACACAGGCTAGCCTGGCGCCTCGTGGACATCGCTGAGTCTACGTACCAACCCGTAGCTACAACCTCTGCAGCCGGGAACGTGATAACAATGTTCATGTACATCCTCTCTTGCCTTTGACGAGAGAACAAGACAAGTAAGATGGTCTATCCTCCGCATAAGGGCGAAGGCATGAGCTGTGGATGCTGGTTAGGTCCGAGTTATTTTTCTTTGCTTAGGTTATGCATGAGTATGCAATGAAGATTTAGCATACATATGCATTTTGGACCTTTTAGTCTTCGCATTAGTTCATTCGGCCCCTCTAGATTTGACAATCAAGCTCAATGTGTCTACAACATTGGACTAAATTATGGATAATGATAATTTTATTTCCTTTTCATTCAGTTTGAACACCCTTTTTGGAAATTTTAGAACTGCTCATGGCGCAAGAACTAGTGACGAAGCAAAATGATGTCAAATCCAACTAAATTATCGTGATTGGAGTCTTCAACGCCACTAGGCAATAAATTTGAAATGCACAACAGAAGGACTAGTCATAAAATTCCTTCACAATTCCCTCACTACTCTAGGAAGAACTATCCTGCGAGATCGGTATCAACCTAAATACTAATTACACTGTCTCCATTTCAACCATTTCAGTTACTTGCGTCTGTAAGCACACTAATCCAAATCCAGTAATTTTGCATTTCAATACAGAATCGCAGTCGAAGCCAACCAAGAAAAAGAACAGTAGTAGAGGGGATCCGGACCTGGTACTCCCACTCGACAGCGACGGCCATGGCGAGCGCGCGCGAGGGCAGCTTGAGCGGCCGCTTCGCCGGGGACTTGAGGGTGCGATAGTCGAGCATCACCGCCCACCCGTTCCCGTCGTCGGAGCGCCGCACGGTGGCGTCGCGGTAGAACCGCTTCCCCACCACCGATCCCGTCATGAACGACATCGGCATCGCCACCGAGGTCTCGTCCCGCGTCGCCGCCGCCGCCGCCGGGTTCTTCACGTAGATAGCTTCATCACCTCCCCCTCCCCCTTTTCCCGCCTCCTCCGCTCCCGGAGAAGCCTCCGCCGCCGTGCCGAGCAGCCGGCACCGGCCGCCGGCCACGCATCGCTGCAAGAGGCGGCGGCCTGCGAGTGTCGCCATGCCGGGTCAATTGGGCCTCTCTGGGACCAATAGTTTAGCTCTTGGGTCAGCTCGGCCCATGTCCTCGTGTCGTGCTGGGCCGGGCACGTGGATAGTCCCGTCAGGTCCGGCCCATTTGGGTAGGTTTACAATTTCGACCCACTTCGAATCCAGGCCGAGATTAGAGAGCCCATGGGCAACGGGGTATGTTGAGGACGGGTCGCACGGGAAAAAACGGCGTCTTCCCCAGAATTTTAATATAAAAAAAATGAATTTTACCAAAAGTAATAAATTTTAATCTGAAAAAGTTAATCCAAAAAACTCGTGTTTCACCAAAATTAAGTGCTTAAAAAAGGTAGAACCCAGGACACCTTTAATGCTATTTTTTTTTACATATTTTATCACAACACTATTCATTTAATTATTATTTTAAAATAAATGAATAGCATTGGGATAAAAAAGTTAAAAAATGTTAAGAACTTAAGGCAGCTCAGGGAAGGTTCGAGACGCGTCCGTCTCCGCCGCGTAGCCGCGCACGCCGCGTTAACGAGGCAACGACTCCGACCGAATCCCTTCACCTTTTCCATTGCAAACCCCGCACGCTTCCGCGACCGCGTCCGTGATCACGAGCCCCAATCGCCGCCGCTGCCGCTGCCGCCGCCGCATGCGCTCGCCGTGACCGGATCCGCGGCACCATGGCGGAGCCGACCGTCCTCGCGCCCACCCCCTTCCCCCTCGGCGACGACTTCCCCGAGCTCCCGGCGCCCCCAGCCGACGACGCCTTCGCCTTCGAGGATTTCGATCTGGACGATCTAGACCTCGACGTTGACCTCGACCTCGATCTCTTCACGGATGTGCCGCTCCCGCCGCCCGCGACATCCTCGTCCTCGGCCGGATCGCCGGAAGGGGGACCGTCGTCCTCCGGCGCCGGCGGGCTCGGCGGCCTCCTGCGGAACGAGGAGTCCTCGGAGGCGTCCTCCAGGAGCGCGAGCGCTGGGAGCGACGGCAAGTCGAAGGGCGGGGGTGAGGACGACGCGAGGCGCCGCTCGCGGCTGGTGCGCAACCGCGAGAGCGCGCACCTGTCGCGGCAGAGGAAGAAGCAGTACGTGGAGGAGCTGGAGGGGAAGGTGAAGGCCATGCAGGCCACCATCGCCGACCTCAGCGCCAGGATCTCCTGCGTCACCGCCGAGAACGCCGTTCTCAAGCAGCAGCTTGGTGGCGCCGGCGCACCACCACCGATGCCGATGTATCCAGCAGTGTACCCATTGCCATCTCCATGGGTGCACCCAGCGTATGCGCGTGGTTCACAAGTGCCGCTAGTGCCGATACCCCGACTGAAGCCCCAGCAGCCTGCACCCACGGTGGTAGAGCCACCGGCCAAGAAGGCTAAGAAGACCAAGAAGGTTGCAAGTGTTAGCCTTCTTGGATTGCTGTTTCTGGTCATGGTTTGTGGGTGTTTGGTTCCTTCTGTAAATCGGATGTATGGTGCAGTTGATTCTAAGGAAGGAGTCGTGTTTGGCTCATCATATCATGGGAATCATGGGAGGGTGCTGGCTGTTGAGGGGTCCCAAAATAGTGCCTCAGATGGTCATGGTGTTGATTCAAAGGTACCACAGAATGGAAGTGAAACACTTCCAGCATTGTTGTATCTCCCGAGGAACGGGAAGCATGTCAAGATCGATGGAAAACTTGTTATCAGGTCCGTTGTTGCAAGTGAGAAAGCCTCTTCGTACATGTCTAATTACGGTGAGAAGACTTCTGGAAGCCATGGAAAAGAAGAAACTAGCTTGGCAATTCCTGGCCGTGTGCCGTCATTGCAAACTGGAGAAGTCATGGAATCTGCTGATGAAATTAAAAACGAATTGATGACTTTGGCTCCTGGAGATGGAAGCATATACAGGGAGGAGGATGGAATGTTGCCACAGTGGTTTAGTGAAGCGCTGTCTGGTAAGAATGATGCTTAAAGTTGTGCACTCCATTTAATTTGAATTAGTAATGCTTTTGTATATGCCTCGTTGTGTTAATTCTTTGAATCATAATGGAACATTTGGTGATGTGAATATAGTAGACACTAACTGCTCAGGTTTGCTAGTTAATTGTTCAATATTAGCAGACTAACTGCTCAGGTTTGCTAGATAACTGTTCAATATTTGCATATAGCCTAGCTAACATAAGGGTTGCTCATTGGAGATAACAGTTTGCTTTGTAAATAATTTAATATAAAAGAGGACTAATATGGCTGATGACATAAGATATTGCATGTGTTGCTAGAGGCAGTAGATACTTCTTATGGGGTTAGTGGACCACTTGGAAATAACTACCATGTGAAGTACACATAGTGAGGTGATCATAGGCTTCTAGGGTTAATAGATATATTAATCAGTGGCCACCATTCCCAATTTTTTGTTTGTTGTATCTTTTCCTTATGAAGTTGGAGTAGGTGCTGATGCAGCATTGCAAATGTTACTGTCACTTGTATGTGCATGCATGTATTTACTCTTAAGTGTGTTAACATCTGTGGTAGACAATTGACTTGGATAGCATTTTTCTAAATTTTTTGGTAAAACTGGTGACCTAGCTTTTCACCCTCTTTGGCTCCTTCACACATAAAATTGGTGACTTCTATTGCGATTCATTTTTAGCTTACCCCAACTTGTTTGGGACCTAAAGGCTCTGTTGTTATTGTGTGGTAAAACTGGTTGATCTGTATATATGATGTGCTGATTCTCGCATTGGTTGATGGCTTAATACAATACATGTGCATTTAGCTTATCCCTAAATTTTATTCCTCTAGGGAAATTGTGAATTCTGTAGTTCCCTTTGTAGACCATGTAATTGACTGTACTGTACCTACTGAAAGTATGTTATCCGTTTTGTATGCTGAAATTCTGTCATTGCTTGCCCGTTCAGTGTGTTCATGTGTTATACAAAAGCAACAGGTTCTCTTGTTTAAATTGTGGTCAGCTGGTAGTTAGAATTGTGCATATATTATCCAGGATCCATCTATTCTTATTTTTGCTGATGGATCAATAATGGCATCATATGTATTTCTGGAAATTGGTTTGTAGCTTGACCATAACAATTGTATTCCTTTTAGTTAAAGGGAAAATGCTGCCTATATGTTGAACCAATTGTGTGCTATCTTGGTTTCCTTTCCACCATTTAATCTACATGTAATAATTGCCTCTGCTTTAAATTATTTTTTCAGGTCCAATGCTGAGCTCTGGAATGTGTACTGAAGTATTCCATCTTGATTTATCTCCGACCTCAGCTGATGCAAATGGCATAGTTCCTGTCTACTCCAATGGCATGTCAAACTCATCACAAAATTTTACTGAAAATCACTCCCCTGGCCGTCCTCCGAAGTCCAAGAACAGAAGGATTCTTTACTCTGAGGCCATTCCTCTGCAAGGTTCCACATCCAACGACACCGAGCACCTGAAAGCTTCCCCCAAGAACGAGAGCTATGCTGGTGGTAAGCCGGTTTCGTCTGTGGTAGTATCTGTCCTGGCTGATCCAAGAGAGGACAGCGAGGGGAGGATCTCTTCAAAGTCCTTGTCGCGCATCTTTGTTGTCGTTCTCATAGACAGTGTAAAGTATGTCACCTACTCTTGCGTCCTGCCGTTCAAAAATCATAGTCCGCATTTGTAAGCCGGTGCTTCACTGGAGTATGTATTCAGGTTATATCGACTAATTACTAATAGGACAATTTTCCAGAGGAACTGATTTGACTGTTTGATGACTTGATTTGTACAGAAATGACTCTTGCTGAATATAATTTATTTAGCTTTTTACACTATTTTTAAAGGTGACAGCCAAAACTAAAATTAAACGTGGAATCAAAGAGTGCCCCTGTTGCGCACACGGCCAAAATGAGGAACGGAATACATAAAACTAAGGCGACGATGAAAACACTATATATTATATTCATGTTCATGAACCTGGGATTGCTCTTGGCATCAGATGGCCGCGATTTTGAGCAAGTTTTCATGGCATTTTATGAGTGTGTTTGGGCAAGTTTTCATGCCACCAGAAAAAAGTTTACAGGGTAGAAACCGTTTTGCTTTGTACTCGCGGTATTAAGAGGAGATAATGAAACAGAAAACGCTGCTGATTGGTTGAGGCAGCACATGCGACTGTGTTCGGGTGTGTGATCGCGTTGAGTTCAGCTCATATGATGATGGTGTGCTTCGGAGAACTGGGTTGAGACTGTCATAAAGCAACCGTGCCAACTAAAATAAGTTTTTCGCTTCTACTAATCATCGAGCGGTTATATAACTCTCGGCCGATTTCTTACATACATAAATGTTTTTATTAGATCTTTTATATGTTCTATGAAAATGTTTGATCTATGGCCTAAACAACTCTCAATCGTGTCGTCTGATGTCAAACTAACCCGTAAATTTTCTCTCTCCAGTCTTTCTTTTCCCTCGGTCATTATGTTGTAGAAGACTGACTAACTTAACTGACTTCAGGCTAGATCACCTTCATGACACCTATCCTTGAGAGCCAAGTTACCCTCATACGTGTGTGCGGGTGGCATTAAAGTTTTGATGTGAACCCTTCAGCTGTTACGAGCTCATAATTCGTGTACCTGCTCGAGTCTGCCTGTCCTGAGTTGTGATGAGGTGCGCACTGTTGGAATAATTAGCACTTTCAGGTTTATTTTAATCAAGATATAACATGCACAACTTCTGAGAGATAGATAAAACAGGTTGAAACCACAGAAACACAACCTAGATACACATGCAGAAAACTGCACGTATATCTCTCTGGTGAACTCGCGAAGGAGATGACTTACTGGACGTTGTCGTCGTCGCCGTACGGTACGAGTGGCGGCGAGGTTTGGTTCTGGTTCTCCGAATCGGACGCCGTCTTGGAGAAGGAGTTGCCGACGCAGATCGCGACGGCGTAGTGGAAGAAGTCCTCGCGAAGCGGAAGAAGGAAGCAGCGAGCAGTCGCGCCGAGCGCTTCCCAAAAACCTGATTCGCCCTACCCGGTGCAGGAGCTCGAGGGCGATCGGTTCCGGAGACCTGCTCTCCCGAACGACGGTGCACGCCGGCGCACGGGATGGGGAAGAACCGAAGCGGCGGCGCAGCAGAGGGAGGTAGCAAAATGAACATATTTGGACAGCCTATCCACAACCACCAATATAGTTGTCATGCCTTGTGATTTAGGAAGGGCAACAATGAAATCCATGGATACATCCGTCCAAATGTGATGGGGAATCGGTAAAGGTTGAAGCAAACCCACCGGGGACAAAGAAGCTGACTTCATTTGTTGACAAATGGTACATCCCCCAATATAATCTTCCACCGATTTACGCTGGCCCTCCCAAAAATATTGTCCTCGCAAACGATGTAGGGTCTTGTGCACACCTTCATGGGTAAGGTCATGGTAAGCTGCCACCACTTGAGGACATATCGGAGAAGAAGATGGAATATGGGGATGGCGCCGGCGGCGGCGGCCGGCGGCCGGGCGCCCCACGCCGAGCCGCGCGCGCCGGCGGCCAGGGAGCCGCGCGCAGCGGCGGCGGCGGCGGCGGACGGCGCCGAGGACGGGGAAGAGGAGGGGAGGGGAGGGAAGGAAGAGGAGGAGGGTAGGGAAGGGCCGGCCATGGCGGCGGCGGCGACGGCGGCCGGCGGCCGGCGGCCTGGCGGCGCTAGGAGGGAGGAGAAAAGGAGAGGAAGGCTGATACCATGTTAGAATGGGAGAATTAGTGCTGTGTATTTCAAACCCTAGAAGGGTGGTAAAATAGTAGAGTACATGGGCCTCTAGATGGGCCTGATACATGGGCTCACACACATACTCCAACACAGCTGATATACGAGCTCTTAATTCGTGTACCTGCTCGAGTCTGCCTGTCCTGACTCCTGAGTTGTGATGAGGTGCGCGCACACACACACCTACATGTCTTTTGTACCGGCTCATGAATGGATGGTGATATCCATGGGTGATTGGATTCCTGCACCTAATACATAGACTGATTTATAATGCTGGTTTTGTTGTTCATGTGATCTTATCAATTGATTGCCCGTCGTCAGCTTATATGAAGTCTAGCGGATTCAAGTTACTTGGCCTTTTTTTTCATTATCTGAAAAAAAAATAGTTACCGGTGATATCTGCAAGTTACTCTTAAGTCTAAGGCAAACTGTCATGGATTCAAAATTGTTCTTCATGTCTCCGGATTAATCCCTTGCAAGTTGCAAGTCACAGTGCTTTAGCTTGTACCAACTCCGGTGTTACGGCTTCCAATAATCCAATTGGACAGCGAACTGGCAGATGCTGCATTCACAGGAACTTGCTTCCGAGCAGTGGCAAATGTTTTGCTTACTTGTTGGTTTTAAGTTATTTATTTAGCTATAAACAGACAAAATCGAAGCTATGTAAAGAATTAGAAGTGTCATTTCAGAGAATTTTATTAAAAGAAAGGGACCATATTTTGGCTTATTTCAATGAAGGTCCAGTAGGCATCGAAGGGAGGAGAAAAATGACCAGTTCCACCGGTTTCTCTTTCTCAGGTCTCCAAGGTCTACGAAGACCGAGCGCAGCGGAAAAGTCCAGCTCATTTATCAATCTGACCCTCCGCTGTTCTCCTGCTTTTTTTTATTAGTTTGCACTTCGAAGCCTTGCTCGGCTAGCGAGCAATTCCAGGTGGCCCTCTATGATACTGTAACAGATATAGGCTGTGTTTCTTTCGGCGGTTAGATTATAATCTGAAAAGGTTGTAGTGTTTTTATAGAAGATTTAAAGAGCCAAAAAAATTATGAAAAAAATATTTTTGAGATCTTTGAGACAAATTGTGCAAAGTTTTGAAAAAATAACTATAAAATATTTCAAAATATAACCGGTACAAAAATGACAAATTTTAATCTGCAGCTTATAATCTGATTATTATGCTGAAAGAAACAGAGCCATAGAGGGGCTGCTAGAGGGAATGAATCTTTTAGAGGGTAGTGTAATTTGTGAAGGAATTTTAGAGAGATGGATAGAGGGGACGCTAATAGTGTTTTAGAGGGGAAATATAGAGGAGGAGTTGGAGTTGACCTATAGCATGCTCCCTAGACCATTCCCTAAAATACTATTGCCAACAGTCTCAGCTTCTATACCCATCCAGCAGGTCTCTATCTCAGTCTTTAAATTTAGAGACTCCCTCCAGAGTCTTTATACCTAGACTCTATATCTTTTCGGAAATAGAGACTTTGTTAAAAATAATAAAAATATAGGGAATGAATAGTGATTTAGAGAAGGGATATATAGAACGAAATATAGAGATCCTTTTTAAATCAGGTTGATAGCATGCATACTATTATAAAATATCGCGTTTACATTTATACCATTGTAAAGTCTAAAATATCACTGATGTCATTATATAATCTCAAATCTCCATCTATGTCATTTTCACTTGACATGATCAGAATGTCCCTACCTTCTTCATCATCATCCATTCTCCCTCACCTCCTTCCGCCGCCTAGAGCAGGAGGTGAAGACGCGCAAGGGATGGCCGGAGATGGAGGCAGCCCGGGCGGAGTTTGAGCCAGCACGGGTAGATCGGAGCAAGAGGCGGTGCGGCTGGTCGGAGCTGGAGAAAAAGGAAGGAGAGAGGATGGAGGAGGAAGATGAGGGGAGTGGTAAATTGTTTGTAAACTTAAATAGAGCAAAATGGTACAAAAGTTTATTTTGATTGGCCAAAAGCTAAAGATAACATGCATGTAAGAGATTTGATATTATAATAACACTAGCGACATTTCAAACTTTACAATAGCATAAACATAAAAGTAGCATTTGATAATAGCATGCACGCTACCAAAGTTGGCCAACAGGCCGAACCGGGCCGGCCTAGTTCGACCCGGTTGGTTCGGTTACTATTCGAACTGAGCCAACGGGCTGCTGTCTTAGCCTAGGTAACCGAACCGAACCGGGTAGGTCGGGTTTTTTATTAGCGGTTTGTTTAATTTTTAAAATATATATAAATTTTTAAAAAAATATTTCACATATATACATTATAAATTAAATAGGCCAACATATCGGCTCGTCGTACCGGCCGATTCGACGAACCGGACCGGCTCGGTTCGGTGAACAGTACGGACCAACCCGGTTCGGTTCGGTTCGGCCGAACCGGCCCATTTGGCCACCTCTGCACGCTACTAACCCTGGAGGCTGGAGCCGAATCTTTTAAATCCCACCGCTGAATTGCTGCTGCATGGTCACCATCACCTCCCAATTTTTTCATTTAAAGGAGAGTGACGGAAGGGAGACGATGTCCTGTCTTTCCTGTATGTATTTTGAGCTGTTCATATGATTTGTTGGTTGCTGTAATGCTGGTTGCTACTGTCCTTCTTGCCGTTGTTTGAGGATTCCGGTGATTTTTTTTTGAGCGAACGGATTCCGGTGATTCTGAAAGCTCAAGGTCTCTCCCTGCTGCGTTATTCGTCTTGCAAATCCAAATCTTGACCCATTTTTTAGGTTTGTACTTGCTGCTGAGGTTTTCTGGGGACATATGAATCTTACATGGGTTGTTCTCAGCCCTACTTCAATTAGCTAGCTTTGGATCTTCCCCGTCTTCTTTTTTCTTTTGGTGTGTTTCGCCGACATTTTGGAGCTGAATCCCCCACCTGGGTTTTCTTTCTTCTGCATGGGGATTCTTGGTGCCACAAGCATTGACGAAAGCATTTCTCGTCTAAGACATTCTCTTCTCCTGCGTTCTCGGTGCTAAATCCTATTTTAGGGTTTCTTTCCTCTCAACCGGTCTGAGCTCTCCCTCTCTTTTTTTCTGACGACTTCGTGGGTTTCTCCATCTCCATTAGATTTTTATTCGGTGAATTTTCTTAAGCTTTACTTTAAGCAGATTCTAGTTATTAGCACTAATGTTTTTTATGGGTTGCTAGCTGCAGGAATTTATACAATGAGGATTGAACATGTTTATTTGCTGTGGGGAACCGGGAGAACCAGAAACCTGCCGGCACAGTAGATTGTTTACCTCAAACAGAAAATGGTACATCACTGACTATGTTCATCAAGTTCTCTGTCTCCCATGTTTGCTAGCAATAATATCTCATCATGAATTTCGTATTTGCAGCACCCATATTCACTTAAAGGTTCCAAGGGAACACCGTTTTTGCCACGACCTGTTCTTGTCTTCCTCATCGCAATATTGGGTTTCTATGCATGCTACCTGTCCTTCAATCAAATAACACTAGAGAACAAAGCGAAGGAGAATAGTGGAGAAAAGCAAACTAAAAATCTTTGCAGGAAATCTTATATTCCACACACGGAGCTGCGCTATGTGCACTTCCCAAAACCTAGTACTTATAACAGGTAATATTCCTCAAAGCATAGATAATCTCCATCTTTGTCGCCCCCTATATGTATGCACATTTTGTCATTCACGTTGCTTCAATTTTGCTTTCTTCTATAGGGGTGAATGCTCATGTACTCCTGTTCGATTCTTTGTGATTGTATCAATGCAAAGATCAGGAAGTGGATGGTTTGAGACTTTGCTAAATAGTCACCCCAACATCAGTTCAAATGGCGAAATATTTAACAGAGTGGATAGAAGAGAAAATATCTCATCTGTCTTGCAAACACTTGACAAACTATATAATTTGGATTGGCTAACCAGTGCAGCAAAGAATGAGTGCACAGCTGCATTTGGATTAAAGTGGATGCTGAATCAGGTGTCTTAACATCACTTTTTTATTGGTCCATTCAAATATTCAATATTCATATGTTTAGCTTTTCCTTTGTAGTTTAGCTGTTTTGGTGCTTCTGATTTCAGATATTCTACAGCTTGAGGCTGAGCCTTAGCATAGTTGCTAATATCACGACCTAGTCTGATTCTTAATTTCTTATGGACATTAAAAAATGGAGAAGCATGTTCTTGTTATTTTGTTTGCTTGCCAAAAGTTTGAATTTTGCTAGAGATGTAGCAAGAATTTTGAACAACACGACAAAATAATATGCCTATAATTCTCAAATCTCAGTGCTATATTCTGACATATTCACTAAATACTAACTTCTGGTATATCTACAGCATAGACCGGTCAAAGAATATAATCGGTGTTGGCATTTGTATTGTATTGTTGGTCAAGAAATATTTTAGGAAAAGGTCTACTTAACCCCCTGAACTATATAACTTTGTTTGATTAACCCCTGACCTAGAAAATCAGGTATTCAAACACTTGTACTGTTCAAAACCCGGCAAATAACCCCCTGCGTGTGGTTTTGGAGGTGGTTTTGCCATGTGTCGACTACCCACTGAATTATTCAAAACCGTGCAAATAACCACCTGCGCTTGCACGTGGTTTTGGAGGTGGTTTTTCCATGTGGCGAGACACGTGGCTACCCTCTCTACTTGACATGTGGCAAAACCACCTCCAAAACCACTAGCGAGGGTTATTTGCCCAATTTTGAATAGTTCAGGGGGTAGAATACCTAGTTTTCTAGTTGGGTCAGGTAGACTTTTTCCGATATTTTATTATCATGATCAAAGTTTACTAACAGTTAACAATTTAAAAATACATGCTTGGCACTAACTACCATTATTATGTTTTCCAGGGGCTGATGGACCATCATGCTGATATACTAAGTTATTTTAACATGAAGGGTGTCTCCATGATATTTCTCTTCAGGAGAAATACATTACGCAGACTTATCTCTGTATTGGCCAATGACTATGACAATGACGCAAAGCAGTTGAATGGAACCCATAAATCTCATGTTCACTCAAAGGAAGAGGTATCTTCAAAATTTTTACTGCAATAACCTCGTCTTGTTCTCTCAAATTTTTCTATTGATTGTATTACACTCAACCCCTCAGCTCATTTTCCATAAAATATGTCTATAAACTATTTAAAGACGTGTGCATTTTTTGATCAGCCTATACTGCATTCTGGAAGGAGTCATGTTCTATTCATATAAAAACTGTTTTTTGCTTCCTTGAGTTTTATGAAGTTCTAGAACAAAAATTTTTATATGCATATATGGAATCTGAAATTCTATAACCAGTTGAGTTTTTGGTGAAACTCCAAACTTGCATTTTTCTGTTCTAAGAAAAATGAGAACTTACTAATGGTGATTTGCAAGGAGCATTTTTTAAAAAGAAAAAAAAAGCTAAAACGGTGCGCTTGGATGCCCTTCCTTCCTTTTTTGAACTGCCATCTTTTCCTGCCTTTTGATTTGCATCTTGTTGGTTTCATTGGCAAGTGCATTATCTGAGAAGTATATATATTCTTCTGGGCAGGCTGAGATACTAGCAAAATTCAAACCAGAGATGGATGTGTCAACTCTGATTCTGAACATTAGAAATGTTGAGAAGTACATGGGAGATTGCCTAGAATACTACAACAGCACGCGACACATGGTCCTGTACTACGAGGACATAATCGGCAACAGAAATGTACTGAACACTTTTAAAATGCTCTAATGAAGGAGAACAAATTTGCTGGTTACTTAATATCATCTCTATATATGCAGGCATTATTATCCCAGGTGCAAGAATTCCTTGGTGTTCCAGTGAGGAAGTTGGTCAGCAGGCAGGTGAAGATTCACACAAGCCCACTTCCAAACCTTGTCAAGAACTGGGGGGATGTGAACAATAAACTGAACGGGACAGACTATGCACATTTTCTTGATGGTGCAAATTATGTAAAGTGATGCACCCTCGTGTGAGTCTCAGGATCATTTGGATCCGGTGTTGTAGTCTTTATAGGATTGATTCTTTTGTACAAGTTAGTAAGAAGGCATACTGACCAGAGATCAAAATGGAACTTGTTGGCCAAATTGTACAGGTTTTTTCGGCTCTTTTTTTCCCCATCCTTTTCAGACCGCATGACCGCATCTATGGAACTTCTTACATTCTATTATGGCATTATCCAAAAAGATGGAACTTCTTGGACAAACTGTTTGCAGTAGACCCGCTCTTTTTTTTTTCCATCTTAAAATGTTTTTTGAACAGCCTAAGACTGCATGACCTTCAGACTGCACAGATCAATGGGTCGAAATTACAGACATGGTGGTTCTTCAACTACATTCTTTTGTCATGGTGGTTCTCTGATGCTCTGCAACTACATTCTTTTCATTTCCTGAGTTCTTTCAAACTTTTGGATTATATCTGGAGATTATGTATCAAAAGACATTTGTAATTTCCTTTAGCAGTACAAATTTCACATAGGTTTAGAAGTTACGCATGCTATTACCATACGCTCTTTCCATTTGTAGTGAAATCGGAGGTGGATGTTCCAGCTCCAACTTTTCATAAGGCAAGACACATATTCCAATACCAGATTTGCTTTTAACCATGTAGCAGGGGAGTGTTCCTAATTTCATTGTACTTTGTGATGAATCAAACTAGTTTGATTTGATTGGAAAAAAAGCTATGTGCTACAAGAGCGTACACCAAAAAAACGTCACGGGTCAGCATTTACGCATTACACAAAATTCTTGTACAAGAGTCAGAATCAGAACATGTTTACAAGAACTACATCATTAGCCACGCTACTGGCGCCTCCTCTTAATCCTCGCAAGAGCGCCCAGCTGCTCATTCTCCTGGGCACCCGAGTTTTCCTCCTGGTTCTCTGCAGCTCTCTTACCGAGCTCTCCAAACACTGCTGCAGGAACACTCTTCTCCGCGATTTGTACATCTTCCTCCTCATCACTTTCTTCAGGAAGCTCGATGTCCTCGTTGTTAGCAGCCTGTTGCCTGCTGCTCTCAGCCTGCGCCTCCACTCCAGCACTCACAAAGTTCATCGTCCGGTTTGCAGGAGTTGTACTGGTGCTTGGAGCTGGTGGCGGTGCCGCGGATGGCTCAGGAGCTAGTTGCCTTTCTAAGGCTGCCATCTCATCCACAGGGACGCCAGCACGCTTGAGAGTGTCGACTGCCTCATCCAGGTTTAGCCTCTGGTCCTTTTGCATCAAGTACTCTGGTAGTATGAAGTGCGACTGTACATGGCACGAACGTACAGCATTAGTTTTACGGGGTAGCTAATGTCCAACTGCAGGAAAATAAAGTTGAGCCATGTGTGACATACCTGACTGCGGCTAGCAGCAACAGTACGCCTGATGCGAAGCATCTCCCTGAATGTATCTTCATTTCCATGTTGGACCTCAAATTCATTCCATTTCTTCCAAAACTCAGGATGAGAGTTAGGATCAGCATAGTTTGATGCGTGTACATAAATTGCACGGGCGCGATCAATTTCTCCAAGGTTTCTTTCAAGCTCCGCAAACTTCATGCACATTGTCATAACATCTCTGTCTGGGAGACCAGATTCAATGGCTTGCTGCAAAGGTGGCAAAAAACACCACGAAGCAAAGTCAGTACCCATCTCCAGAAAAACATGAGTGAATATTATAGGAGCCGTCATGCTAAATCTGGTGTGTAGAGTGCACAGCAAAAAGAATATCTGGACATTCTTTGTACCAAGATGGGTCATTGCAATGGGAATAGAATGACCGTTATTGTTAATTCATAAATTAATGAATAACCAAGGTTAACCAGCTGAAATCTATACATATTTTTTGTTCACTGAAATTGCCACCGCATAACTAAATTGAATTTCAAAAAAGGCACATTACATTACTAGTGTATCAGAGACAGCAAAACAGCGTTGTAAAACAGTAAGAGAAAAGGATAATGTGAATACCTCATATATCTGTCTTGTCCTTGGAACACCAAATAGTTCAGCAGCCCGCGATATGTATATTTCATACATACTCATTTTGTCGCTGTTAGGAACAGCCCTTACAGCTTCATCATATACATTCATGGCACGCTTTGCGAGGCCAAAATCCTCCTCCAGTTTAGCGTATTGCAAATAAATAGCCTTTTTTTCGGGTGGCGGAGCCTGATTCAAAGAAGCGAAATGTAAGTATCGAGGCAAGAAATGAAAAGTAATATTTTGAAAACAACACGCCATGCAAGAAGAGGAATATGCAAGAATTAACCAAAGGTAACCAAAGCAAGCAAGTGCACATACATACTAAGACACAGGGACGAAAGGTTCCAAAAGTAAACAGAAGCAACTAGTGTGAATGGTTAAAAAACATATGCAACAGTGCAAAATTCACTAAACAAGAACTAGCATGACCCATCTTAAGAAACAAACACAAAAAATCATGATTGCCAGAAATATTTTCAAACATATGTTGCTAGCGGTTCAATTAGATTGACAACAAAATTTATGTTGGAACATTCTTTTTTTTGGAATACTTTTCGTCAGTGAATTTGTATGGCATACTGCAAACAGAAATCTAACTGCCTAAGCAACAATGCATCCAACTATGTCCAACAAAACAGAGAGGGAGAGTGTGATAGTACCTGCTGGACAGCTTCATTGAACAGTTCTCTTGCCCGTTCTAACTTGCTTCTCTGATACCTTCTTACGAACTTTGTCAGGTATGTTACCCAAATGTCCTTAACATGAGGATACTTGAATATCTTCACTCCTCTTTCATACACTTTAAACGCATCTTCAAAATAACTGTGCTCCTGCAAAGGAGGAAAATAGCAAGCAGCCATTTTATTATTATAATAAGAAAATAATTAATTTATACTTCAAAATTGTTGAGTTTGGGAAAGGATCCTACCTCAAGAAGATATGCATAATTTAGAATTATTTGGGGAGTTGCAATTCGCAAATCAAGTATCCTCTCGTACACTGCACGGGTTGATTCCAAGGTTCCAAGGCTCTCCTCCAAATCCACATAGAAGCTCCATAACTTCAAAGATTTATGTAATTTCATCTGGACAGGCTCGTTACCATCAGCAGCAGCTGCACAAAACATATAGTTAGAAAAAAAAATTTGTGAAGTACATGAGCAATTAATAGTTTAACAGGACTGAACAGAACAACAAATTATACCTCGCCGCTTAACCTCGACAGAGGGCTCTGCTGTTGCTTGCCTCATCAACTCAATTGCCTTGTCGAAATTACTGTGCCTCAGCATCATTTCAGCCCACTCGCACCAAATGCTGGCTAAGTGGTCAACCGCCTTATAGTTCACTTGGGTGGCTCTTTTGAATATTTCTTCAGCACTATCCAAACGATCATGCTTCTCATACATTTTTGCAAATGACACCCACAGGGTATGGGGTTTCCCAACTGCCTTCATTGGGTCCACGGTTTTCACAGCCTCAACATAAGTTGCCACCTGCTTCGCTGGGTCTTTTTCAAAGAGTTTCACCCTCCTGCACACATTTTCAAATTTTTAGCCAATTCAACCAAGTCTGAGACGAGTAAAGAAAATTGTAACATGTCTAATTAGGCTGAGATGTGAAAGCACCTAGGCGCTATATCTTCACATTCCAGAGTATCAAATATCTTCTAGATAAGATTTGCACATGGGAGACTCACTATCACTAACTAAAAACATTAATAAAAAATATGTAGCAACGATGTAAAATGTGTAGCCAACTATATACAGTTGGGATCTCAGATTAACAGGTAGTAATGCATAATTTAGCCATCATGGTTGCAACAAGTCTCACCTGTGCCACTCCTCGACATTATGTGGGTTTTGTCGCAATAGCACACTGCTGAGGAGCTCTGGTCTGCGATCCAGCAGCTGCTCGAACCTTGCTAGCCTCAAATCTGTATCCTCCTCATCATTCAGCCAGCACCCTGCAAGAAATTTCTTCGATAGCTTCTCCATTCCATTCTTCCTTCCCCCTTCCTCCTCTTCATCACTACCTGCACCGCCCAACTCATCAGCTGCCTCCAGCTTTGCAGCAAGCATACTCTGCTCAAATTGTGTGTATGCCTCAAAGACGACACTAAACTCCTGCACCGTCATCACTGAAGCAACCCCCTCTTCAAAGACGTCCCTCGCCTTCTCATACAGGGTCCTCCTCACATAGTAATCAGCCAGGGACGTCCACAGCTTGCCAACCTCATCTGTGAATTTGCGTATTCCACCCCTCAGTATTGCATCCACCTTGAGCCCAGCGACCTCATCTGCGTGCTTAGTGAGGATCTCGCAGAGCTCGAGCCAGAGCTGGTGCCTGGTCTTCCCCTTGACGGAGCGGAAGCCATCATCATTGAGCACGGACGCGAGGCGGTCGGCGGCCTCCTGCCAGCGCTTGGCGGAGATGAGGAAGTCGATGAAGTCCTCGGCGTGGGAGGGGTCGAACTGGAGGTATCGCCGGAACACGCGCAGCGAGGTCTCGACGGGGCAGACCGGGAGCGACGCGAGCCGCAGGTAGAGCGGCCAGATGCGGTCGTGCTGCGTCACCGGCAGCGCGCGCAGGGAGCGGTCGAAGGCGCGGCGCGCGCGCGTGAGCAGGCGCTGGTCGAGGAGCGAGGTGAGGTAGAGGATCCACACGCGGGGCATCTTGTGCATTGTGGCGAGCGCGCGCTCGAAGGTGTTGTTGAGGGAGGAGTAGGCCGGGTGGGAGATGGGGTGCGGGCGAGCGTGGTCGAGGCGCTCCCGGAGGTAGGCGTGCCAGAGCTTGTAGCTCCCCGGCAGCGCCTTGAGCGCGCGCTCGTAGATGACGGCGCGCTTCGCGAACGGCGCGGCGGCGCGGGCGACGAGGTAGCGCCACCACCCCTTCAGCTTGAACGGCTCCCGCAGGATCTCCTCCTCGTATGGGAGGTCGTCCTCCGACGGGTACAGCTCCGGCGAGATCCCGACCACCGGCGCGGCCGCCGGCGCCACGGCTACCGGACCCGCAGCCGACGGCATCGCGGATGGGGTAATCTAGGGTTTAGGAGCAGCGAGGGCGGTGGTGTGAGGGACGAGCGACGGCGACGGCGGCGGCGAAGGAGAGGCACCGGCACGCCGTGCTAAGTCTTAACCCTAGGAAGGCTGGCCAACGGGCCGCCGGCCCTGAGTTCGTGTGTGAGAGAGTGCATGTGCATGTGTGCATATGTGAGTTATTGCATTAGGTTTACTTTAAGTGCATGTGTCAAGGGGGAGAGTTTAAAAGAGATAAAAAGAAGAGAGATTGAACTTGAATGGGCGTATTGTCAAATCACTCATCAAGGAGGAGATTGTTGAGTGAATATTTTAAATATTATGTGATAAAGTGATTTTCCAATTGAACTACTCCCTCCGTATCAAAATGTTTGTCACTTTTGACTTTTAAATAAACGTTTGACCATTCGTCTTATTCAAAAAAATTATGTAAATGTCATTTATTTTATTGTGACTTGTTTTATCACTAAATATATTTTAAGTATGACTTGACTTGTTTTATCACTAAATATATTTTAAGTATGACTTTTTTTTTATATTTGTGCTAATTTTTTGAATAAGACGAATGGTCAAACGTTTGTTCAAAAGTCAAAAGTGACAAACATTTTGATACGGAGGGAGTAGTTCAATTGGAAAATCACTTTATCACATAATATTTAAAATATTCACTCAACAATCTCCTCCTTGATGAGTGATTTGACAATACGCCCATTCAAGTTCAATCTCTCTTCTTTTTATCTCTTTTAAACTCTCCCCCTTGACACATGCACTTAAAGTAAACCTAATGCAATAACTCACATATGCACACATGCACATGCACTCTCTCACACACGAACTCATGCAATTTATACAACTCTAACTCTCCTCTTTGGCAAAACACACATCAAGGACTGAAGGACAAACAAATATGAACCATGCAAAAATGCCATGAAATGCACACCTACCAAGCAATACCAATTATCCAAGGTGAATACAACTAGTATAGCAAATCAATTCCACACTCCAAAAATTTATGAATTACCCCATAGTCAAGTATTAACTACTAGTTGTTGAGTAAAAAGTTTATAAGAAAACAATAAGCTCATGGACATATAAATACAGACAAGTAAGCCATAAATATATAATATATAAAAAAATATGCCCATGTGAGAAAGATACTGGTTTTAAGCGAAAAAGATATACCAGACTCACAATTATCTGTCCATGATTTTTCTCATATAACGTCTCCCTTTTTTTAACTTAATTTTCATATTTAATATCACCTTTTTTTACCTATGTGGCAAGTTTGTGCTTACTTCTTTTAATTGCAGGTATAACAAGGTTGACCTTGTTTCTTTTACTAATTCGTAAGCAATATCACATAATCAAGCTCACGTTTTTAAATTTTGCCCTGCATTTTTATTTGCCAAGGACTCATCATGATCATCTGGCTTAACAAAAAATGCTCAAAATAGTACACAGACTCACATTAGCAATTTGATTTTTTAAAAAATTAACCTTCATGTCTAATTTATCAATCCACTTGACTATTATAAACTCATAAACAATTTACTCTCCAACAGTGAGATATCAACTTAACTAAGTTGGTTTTATCAATAAAGATTGTCATGTGAAATTTCAATGCCATAAACATAAATATTCAACAAGTATAATCATCAATGCTTGTACTATATGAAACAACGCACACACTATGCTACATGATGTTATTGAAGTGCATAAGACCCAACTCACCTCTCAAACGAGCAAACTCGAGGTAGCACAAAGGTTTTGTAAAAATGTCTGCTAATTGTTTTTCCGTTTTAATAAAGAGTTTTGGTTATATGTATCCAATTTTTGGTTTCTTGTCAAACAGCAGTTCATAAGGAGTTTTCTTAAGCAACGGTCTAATGAGAGCACGATTACCAATGTAGCAAGCAGTATTAACAGCTTATTCTAACAAATTTAAGTTATATCAAATGGATGTGAAAAGTGCCTTTTTGAATGGTTACTTGAATGAGGAAGTGTATGTGAAACAACCCCTGGTTTTGAAGACCCAAAATCTCCTGATCATGTGTATAAACTTGTAAAAGCTGTGTATGGTTTAAAACAAGCTCCACATGCATGGTATGATAGGCTTAAGTCATTCTTACTTGATAATGGATTTGTCATGGGTCAAGTTGATAAAACTCTTTTTGTTCCAAGAAAGGATAACAAATTTTTAATGGTGCAAATTTATGTGGATGATATAATTTTTGGTGGAATTTGTGAAATTTTGGTGAATAATTTTGCTCAAAATACGACCAATGAATTTGAAATGAGTATGATGGGAGAGTTGAATCATTTTTTTGGTTTGAAAATTAAACAATCTGTAGAAGGAACTTTTGTCCATCAAACAAAATATTGTATTGATCTATTAAAACGTTTTGACATGTTTAAATGTAAATCATTGGATACACTACAACATAACTAGCCTATTCAAACACATACTTAGCATCATATATGGCTTGTGATGCAGAAAACTCGGAGTACATATCTACTCCCAAGGCCGCCACTATGCGAAGCAAACCGGGCCGACCGGACTGACCAAGGCGCCGGCCTAGGTTTGGTTCAGTTCATCGAACCGGGCCGGCCCGGTTCGGTGAACAGTGCGGGCCGGTTCGGTTCGATTAAGCCGGACCGGCTCATTTGGCCACCTCTATCAATCGGGACCGGATCTATTGAAAATTTGAAACTAGGCCATTTTGGCCTCGTTCTTTTTAGTTTTGATTAAACTAAATCAAATTTTGTTATTTTTTATAATCCATACTTTGTAATCATTTTTATGAGATTTTAAATTGTTTTTTTTAGATTTCTAAATTATTTTTTCATAATTTTTTGGACTCTCCTAAACATCTTTCGAGAGTTTATAACTTTTTTAGATTAAAATTTTCAACAACTTTGCTTAAAAAGAACATGACCTTTATTGAGATACAGCTCTAGAATTTGATTGCATTTATATGTTTATTTTTTAAAAAATAAATTAATAATATCATTTTATTAAAACTATATACATAGATGCCTGTCGTCGTTCCATTAGGCGACGTATAAACCCCGCCCATTCAACTGGAGAGATTTACAATTTTAGCCAAATGGTCAAAAAAATAGTCATCAAGGCAACCAGGCTATACGGAGACAAAAAAAAAATGTCATTTGGTTTGGCGAGATTTAGGTCCTATTATTTTGAGATGATCTAAACGGCTGAACGGTTGAACAGCTGAAATGACTGAACTTCGAATGCTTCTCAAGGTAGTCTCGAGATTCGGATTCATTTCGTTTGATTTGCTTTTTAAAGTGTTAAGACGCACCTTCAACACAGTGAAAAACAGGCTTAAAAAACTCAAAACATATGTATTTTCACACGTAGATAAGTCGTTAAGCTATTAAGCCGTTAAGCTGAAAAGATCAAAGCCTTTTAAACCTCGCGCAAATGGAAAAAATCACCAAATGGAACGACGGGATTTAAATCCCACTAAACCAAGTGGCAGGCTTTGTCCAAACAAACGAAATGTTCAGAGGAAGCCGAGAAACATTCCAAGAAATTACCAAAGCATGCAAACACAACGAATCATCGATCTCAAAAGCAAAAGAACGTCCCAGACCAACATTGATGCAAAGAACGACAAAAGATTTTAGAAGAAAACGAGCCAAAATGCAAGGGAGAGAGCACTAAAAGCCTTCCTATGCACAGATCCAGGGGACCGAAGGAAGACGTTGTGCCTGTTTTTCTGTAAGATGCCAATGATAGGCACACATATATACCATCTCATGCATCGGCTCTCTCTTGCATTGGTACTTGTAACTTTACGACCTCTCATATCCCGCCATTTGGTTTGATAGGTTTTCTCCGTATGACCCAGCTGCCTTGATGCCCATTCCACCACACCGTTTGGTAAAAATCTCGCCAATCAAATGGGTGGGATCTATATCCCGCCCGATGGAATGGCGATGTGCATCTATTTATATATTTATTTATTTCAAAAAATAAAATATAAAATATTTTTAAAATCAGCAGCTCTGGCCTATTCGATAAGGATTCAGGCTCTCATGTTTTCGGGCCCATACTGAGGTAGTTGGAATCGTGATGGGTATGGCAGTTTGTGTTTCAAGTAGGCAAACCTGCAGGCGGAGGCGGACGTGAGTTTTTTTTTGGGCTTTTGGCCTGTTTCCATGAACTTTCGGATGGTTGCCGCGATCCGTGGTCCTAGCGGACGAATTGGGCCGTTGGTCTAACTTACAAAGTTCCGTTTACTGGCCCATGCATTTCTCTGCGGTCTGCACTGCCAATTCCCTGTCATAACTAAAAAATGGATGTCATGCTATGCCATTCGCAAACACTGGGCATTATTAAAAAAAAAAGGATCGACATTCTAGATTTTTTTTCACTCCTTGTATCAATGACATGTCGGTCATGGCATACATGTCTCGTTAACTCACCAAGTTTTTGATTTGTCAATATTCAAGTGGCAAATACTTGAACCCCAAAAAAAGTTCTCAACATTTTTCCAAAGAAAAAAAATATGTTTTGGGTAAATAAGCGAGCACTTCTGGGATTTTTTTTAAAAATAAGCTAGTCTTTATTTCTCTCTGTTTCCTTGTTTCGATATAAATGCCTAGCAATTGGGAGCTCACAGACCATTCGGTGAGTGAACCATACGGGAGCCTGTCCAATCTTGGCGCAAGTAGCCAACTTGCACACCTGGATCATGGGCTTTGATCCGTGGCGAGGGCGTCCACTCGGCCCACTAACCAACCGAAGGTAGAAACCCAGCCCACTTGCTAGTTGCTAGTTGCTACTCCGCTTACCTATGTGGGCGACGGCGATTTTTCCCACGTGTCCTTTCACCCCTTTGAGATAAGTGGGCCCGCTTCCGGTGTCGGGCCGAGAAAGCATGGCCGCAACTAGCAAGTCAGCAAGTGGGCACTGGGCAAGTGGGCCGGAGTAGGCTACAGCTTAGCTGACGCTGAAATGGCCGTGCTGCTTCGGCAAGCCTGCAACATCAACTGGGCAAGGGGTATGTTGCTTTGATCTTTCATCGTTCGCAGAAAAAATTATAAAATAAAATATATAAGGTAAAGTAACTGTTGAAGGAAAAAAAAACCTTTTAAAATGCAGCGTAAAGTGTGATAAAATTTTAGATAGATAGATAGATAGATATAGTATGCAGTGAATTGTATTATAAAGTGTGTATTTAAAGCTTCGGATGGATGGAGATGTTGTTAGTGCGGCCTCAACTTGCATCAAGCTCTCGATGTTCAGAAATCGGAATATATACCGCACTGCTGTGCTGCTAGTCACTGTGTCTGATCGCTCAATGTTCATACGTCTCCTCTTGGCTAGGATAGTGGAAACGACGACATTTTCGCCATGTTGAGCTCTCAGGTTCATTGTGCAAGAAGAGCATGTATGCATGCCTCTGTCTCAATCTCCGGCCAGTTTCATGGAAGTGTGATGGGTTCGATCGTTCCCTGTCCTAAAATGCTACTAGTTTTGTCTGTGTCCTTTTGTCCTGTCTTGGATCTAATCGAAATAGCTTGTTACTTTAATTAGGATCTTCAATCATAAACAGCTTGATGGTGTGTTCTTAAGGAGCTTGGCCATGACGTGTGTGGAAGCCCTCAAAAAATTGTTGTGAAAGGCTTGAAACTTACTTACCGAAGTGATGAAAAGCTGTCATGAGTAGATAGAGGTTGAGTGCTCGAGCGGGAGTCGGTTCTTTGGTAAAAGGCTTGTCTCAACAAGGAGCAGGAGGACTTCGAATCTCGGTCAAACAAATCCATGTGTTTTTTTTCCCTGCATTACATTCAGTTCTTACTTATTTCCGTTGCTTCCCGTTTGTATTTCCCTGGAATATAACTTTCTAGTTAACTTGGGTAATTAATCTGATAAGAGCAAAATGTGCATTAGAAAATTTAAAAGTTATCTATTCACCCCCATCAACCTTTCAGATAGGTCGTAAGAGCGTCCCAATATATATCAACCTAAGTTAGGTTGAGTTAGGCACTATTTACACCACATTTTTCGTATTCATTTTTACTTTTCTCTCTTCTATATTATTTCGCTACATCGCTGAGTCGACCTTAGGTTGTCATTAGACACGCCCTAAGCGTGGCCACACGCAGGAATTGCCCGCTGTGGCTGATGGGGATTGGGGAGGTCAACGACATCAGTTGGTGTGGTGCCTTGGTGGGCCAGGGGAGTGTTAATTGGCCCTCGACCTCCAGCCTAAACGTGGATCGTAGGCAGGGGGCGTTGCATCCACCGTTCGATCTGGTGAACGGTCAAGATTGCGCAATGCATCAGTCATTACCACTGGAGGTTTTTAGTGTAGATCACAGAGCTGATCACCGCCATCCATACATATATACTTAGTTTCAAGTATATATAGAGAATGTTTCTTTCACATATGACATATCTTATCCCATGACTTCGATGGGCAGTGAGCAGTAAAGCAATCGCTCGCTATTGTACGTTGCTGGCAATAAACGCACGCATAGACTAATCACTCAGTGGGCTAAGTAGGTTGGATGCCATTAAGTTCTAAATATATATCCAAACGGATCGGTGACCAATTGATCGAGCATCTATCTGCGCAAGCAATAGGAAGCCTCCTCGTGACATTTGTCTTCGAAACGGATGTAGTTTTTTTTTACCACAGCCGTTTGATCGCGTCCAATGGTGAAATCCAAACGTCCATTTATACTTTATATAAAAGGATTTCTCTCGCCAAAAATTGAACAAGGTGAGATGATTGCTCCGTTGTTCTCCGCCGTCAAGTTTCGGGGTCATAAATCAGTGTTCGAATCCTCGCTTCTCCGCCACTTTCTCCAAACTATTTTTCCTTTCACTTTCCTTTCCTCTTCTAACTTCTATTTTTTAATGCTTTTCTCCACACCAAGGCAGCACTACCATATTGCTTAGTGGGTTTCCCACGCGTTGAAACACCGACAGGTAGTGGGTTTGAATCCCAGCCCTCCCCATTTTTGAGCCCTTTTCCTAGTTTAAAAAAAACAGAAAAATGGATCAAAATATTATGGAAGGGAGTTGCCCATTATTTCTTTCCTTTCTCAGATTATACGATGGAAAAAACCCATAAAAGCATACAAAAACTCAAAATTGGTCACAATATCATGGTTGTAAAACCCTTTTTCCACAGTATTTTTAATATGAAAAAAAGAAAAAAAGTCCAAAATTTTATGGAAGGGGTTACCCATATTTCTTTCCTTTCTTTTTCAGATTTTAGGATGAAAAAACCTCAAAAAAACATACAAAAACTAAAAATGGGTCACAATATAATGGTAAGAATCCATAGAAAGAGTTGAGCTGATGACTACCTATCTACAAATGTTTCGTTGCCTAAGTTTAACCATGCTTCCGTTTTTCACCAACAATTAACTCTAACAAAGAAAATTCAGGTATTTGTGTACGTAAATGCACCGAATTTATTACAGATTGATAAAATCACTTACGAATTAATTCCAGCAATCTTAACCATGGCACGCCTGGCGGGCCACCCTAGTGTCATATCAAACTCAAAACCAGTGCAGTCTGTCAAACTCAAAACCAGTGCAGTGCACGCTGGTTTAACACGATATATCCAAAGTCAACCCATTTAAAACGAGGCCGTGATCGCCGAAAGGGAACCATGTTATCTTTACCGCCAAGCTAATCACGTCCTAAGATGTGACTGATCTAAGATGTGATTTATCACTTTTTTTATTTTCTTTTGATGTGCCATGTTGGTTAGTTTACTTTTTTTTTTAAGAAACACTGTTGGTTAGTTTTATCAAGACGGACGTGACCTCAAAAGTGTTGCACTGTCACAGATGTGAATTGATTTTACTTTCATCCAACTGTCGTCTGGTCAAAATATACAAAACACAAACAAAGCACGTGAATACAAGGTACATGGTTAAAAGACATTTTATAGAAATTTTTCGAGGTGACAAGAGTGTTGACTGTTGAGTAGAAACTCCAGCAGATCCACCCATACAATCACAGCAGTAACCTACATGCGTATAGAATAGAAGTGTATATACTCAGGTTCCCGATCTCTTTAAGCAAATTTATACGTAGCATACGAAGACGATCAAACTGTTTCATTCATAAAACACGTACATAATGTTACAATTTAGGGATGAACTGGTGGCGGACATTTGATCTGTCCAAAGAAATCTACACTTGTTCAAAACTTGTTATAGTAGTTTATTCCGTTTGTTTCGTCGTGCACTCCAGAACCAATGAAAATATAAAAACATACACTGAACCACTGAAACAAGTGTAATGTATCGTCGGAACATAGACACCGAGCATTCGATTTCCTGTGATTCCGTGTAGCTGTTACTATGTTTAACAAACCTGGTATAACACGGCTTGATGATTAACAATGTTATATACTCCCTCCGTTTTTTTTGTTTAACGCATTTGACTTTTTGACATGTTTTTGACCATTCGTCTTATTAAAAAATTTAATGCAAAGATGAAAAAAAATCATGTTTAAAGTACCTCTATTGATAAAACAAATCAGAACAAAATAAATGATATTTAAAAAAAATTGAATAATACGAATGGTTAAAGACAAATCCAAAAGTCAAAGGCATTAAACAAAAAAGAATGGAGGGAGTACATTTCAAAGGCTGTGCTGATGCCTAATACTAACGGAGCGTACGTAAAAGAATCTTAGCCGAGATAAAGTCAACGGTGCAATGGGTTGGCAGGGGCGCCGGCGATCGAGTGACACACTGGAAGTCAGAGCAAAACGGTAGCAAAAAGTAATGGGCGACCATGGCACACAAGGGACACGTAATCGCGTGAAGGAAAAAAAAAGGCTTGAAAATTCGCTGGAATCTGGTACTGGAGGGAGCTGCGTGACCTGTGCGCGACCACCGGGAGGCATCCATCCCAGTGGTCGATTGGTCGCTCCGACCAGCGAGCTGATGGCTTTCTTTCCCGTGGGCACATTATCATTGTGGGTACCTTGAGTTGATAAGATAAGATGCTGTGCGTGCGTCGTTTTCGTGGGAGAAAGTGCCCGCCTTTCTTCTTCTTCCTTTTTTCCATGCCACGGTGAGCATCACATCCCCCTGGGGCTGGGCATTGGCTTGAATGTGTTTAGTTTGAAGAGAACGAACCTATCTAGACTGTATATACTCTAGTCTACTGTAGTAGAAGTGCCAGCCATGCAATTCTCAGAAATGGAGTATATTTTTCATTTGTTTCCGAATAGTAATGAGATACTACTAAGGTCTTGTTTTTTTTTTGTTGAAAGTAACTAAAAATTTTAATCTGAAAAAATTGTGACCTCTCGATACAGGCCTTAAAGAGCCCACAAAATTATAAAAAGATATTTTAGAAACTTTAAAAATAATTATTTAAAACCCACAAAAATAGTTACAAAGCACCGCATCGTTTGGCTTATATAAAATAGCAAAGTTTGGCTTATATAAAATAGCAAACTAAATTTTAATTTAATCTAATTTAATTTAAACCGAGAAGAGGAAGGCTTGACGTGATGGTTGGTAAATTCCACAGCTTTTGCTGCCATTTGCCAAGTTGCCAAGGACTACAACTATAGATGCTCACAAGTGCATGGACCGAAACGAAAAATATCCAATCTGTGTGCGGCCTGTAGATCTCTTTTCCGAGGAGCCGTAGGCGAATGTTCTTCCTGTGAACCTCCTCCCCTCTTCTTCCTACCGAGCGTGGGAGAGCTCCAGCTCCGCTCTCGCCGCCACTCCGCCAGCCACTACCAACCGCCTCCGGCCATGGCCGCCTCCTGCGACGCCGCCGTGCCCTACACCCTCCTGGGCGCGCTCCTCAGCGGCGCGCGGCATCCGGCGTGCGGCCGCGCCTTCCTCCGCGACTACGCCCAGCGCGGCACCAACGCGCTGCTCTGGGTCGGCCTCCTCGCCGCCACCTGGGCCCTCGTGCGCCGCCTCGCCGCGCTGCTCCGCCTCTGGGCCGTCGGCTCCCGCCTCCCCGGGCCCCCTGCCCTCCTCGCCGACCCCGGCCTCGCCACCGTCTGCCGCGCAGGCGGCGACATCACCGGTTGGTCTCCGCCGCCCCTCCTCCCCCTCTCCTCCCCGGTTCTGCTATTTGGGTTTGGTTGGGTTGGTGGTTGTTCTGCTGGCCTGCTTGATTGGATTTTGCGCGAGCTCGTCACCTCCACAAGGTAGAATTTTGGATGTGGTCCTGTTGGGATGCTAGGGTGTCCCGTGTCCTCCTGGAGTCGTGGGCACTGTTCGATTGTGGCACTGTAACGCCTCCTTGAGATGGAGAATATTAAGTTGCAAGCTAGCTACTTCAGTACTGGCCAGTTGAGAATTTGATCTAATTTCCAGTAATCAATAGGGTGTTTGCTTTACTTGGGTGCTGATCTGGGTGGAATTCGAATTGGCGTGTCAAATTGGTTGATTTGAAGTGCGTTAAATCGATTTGGTGGCCTCTCTCTCTAAAAAAAGATAGATTGTTGGCAATTTTATGGCAAAATTCCTTGCTACTTCTCCTGTAAACTATTGAATCAGGCATGTCGCATCGATGTGTAAGCTGTTACTGACAATTCCCATTTTCCAGTTTCTTTCTCGATGTGGTCTGATGATTGGCATGAGATTGTGCATAAAAAAAGGTTGTTACACAGAAGGGCGCTGAATTATGAGCACAGTGGACCTGAGATCCTTATTTCCTAGATTTTTCTTATGGTTGGTGATTTGCTAAGCATCGCTTTGCTGAATGATTTTCATCATAATTTCAAAACAATGTAATAATCATGTAATTTTAAATCTAAATATTTTAAATCACTACTCAGTTGTGAGTCAAATCAATTTTGATGTTAGTCAAATCAATTTTGATGTTAGTCTTCAGTTAAGTAATTCTCTTTTTATAATTGTCTGCCCATTTGTCACCTGTTTGGCTGTATGGTCCTAATCTTGGTAAATCTTGAGCTTTTCTCTGTTAGGATTCTGGAAAGCATTGGAGAAAATTTGGCATTGCGGACATACCTATTTTTAACCTGCCTGTAAGAAAAAAAAGTACCCCTTGTATAATCAAAACTTTTGTCACAGTTCTGACATAATATGAATTTGAGTTACTTTGGTATGAATTGTCTTCTTTTGTTGAAAACACACTCATTTTTCTTTCAGCAACAGGATACCAATTAAGTAAATATACTTCATGCCATGTATCATGTTTTCCTAGAAATGGGCACATTTTTCAGAACTTACTATTTACTAAGTAGGAGAATTGCCGATTTGCCCAGAAGTTGGTTAGCCTTTGCCAAATTGCCCAAACTTGAGGACCTTTTGATGTTTTGCCCTGAGTGGGGGAAACTATTAACAAATTTTACAATCCAGTCCTCAGAAACTAGATGTTGTCTCACCTGCGATGGCTGTGACCTAGCCAGCAACGGCGCCGAAGTGTTCAGCGTAGAGGAGAAGGGGAGGGGAGGCCTCGCACGTGGAGATGGGCACAGGGGCGGCAACTGGCATACAAATTGAAGGAAACCAGGAGCTTTGTGGTGGTGTGTTGGAGTTGCACCTGCTTGCATGTTCTACCAAGCCTATGAATTCAAGTAAGCACAAACAATCTAATATTTTGTGGAAAGTAGTGATCCCATTAGCCACCACGGTGTTAGTAGTTGCTTTAGTCATATCTATCTTTTTTCTGTGGAGGAGCAAAAACAACAAAGAATCTATATATTTGCCCTCATTCGATAGAAAATTCCCCAAAGTTTCTTACAATGATCTCGCAAGAGCAACACAAGGATTCTCAACATCCAATTTGATTGGCAGAGGTAGATACGGTTCTGTATATCAAGGAAACCTTTTTCAGGACAGAAATGTGGTTGCCATTAAAGTCTTTGATCTAACGACAAAGGGGGCACATAAGAGTTTCGTTGTGGAATGTAATGCTTTGAGAAATACGCGGCATCGCAATCTAGTTCCTATCTTTACTGCTTGCTCAAGTGTTGATGCCAAGGGAGATGATTTCAAAGCCTTGGTTTATGAGTTCATGCCAAAAGGTGACTTGCATGCACTTGTACTCTGCCAGAGATGGGGACAACACTTCAGTTTCAAACCACATTACACTAGCTCAAAGGTTCGGTATCGTGGTGGATGTAGCAGATGCATTGGAGTACCTCCACCATAACAACCAAGGAACTATTATTCATTGTGATATTAAGCCTAGTAACATTCTTTTAGATGATAATATGACGGCACATGTTGGAGACTTTGGCCTTGCAATATTCAGAGCTCACCCTTTAGAACTTACTCATGGTGAGTCAAACTCGACATCTTTTTTTGAAGCTTCAAACTCATCATCTTCGGTGGAAATTAAGGGGATAATTGGATATGTCGCTCCTGGCAATGTATAATTTTGCATCATTTTCTTCGTTCTTCGTAACATGAAGAAAGATTTACGACCATTTATTAGTACTAACATTTGGGCGATACCGTTGCTCCATAACAGGGTGTGCATTGGGTGGCCAAGCTTCAACTGCGGCTGATGTTTACAGCTTTGGGGTTGTTGCCCTTGAAATGTTCATTCGAAGGAGACCAACAGATGACATGTTTAAGGATGGATTGAGCATTGCAATGTTTGTCGAGATGAACTTCCCTGATAATCTATCACATATTGTCGATCCCCAGCTAGTAGAAGAGTTGCATCTTTGCCAAGAAAGTCTTGTGGATGCGAATGAATTAGGAGTGTTGCGTTCTGTGATTAGCATTGGTCTTTGTTGTACCAAGCCATCTGCGAGCGAGCGTTTGAGCATGCAGGAGGTGGCTGCAAAGCTGCACGAAATCAGGGATGTATACAATAGGGGATGAAAAACTGCTATACAAGCATGTATTAGTATAACTGATAACATGCTTAGCGAATTTTTGTGACCATCTTATTTTGTAACTCTAGTTTTTGGTTTTTCCTGACAAAAAAAATGCAATTATTTGTTATTAGTGGTGGCCTCAAAGAGAAGTGGTGACCAGAGCAAACCCTCCCAAGGAATTCATGCATTGGCGACTTGGATCTCATTTACCATATTGAAAAAAAAAACATCGAGGTCAATAGGTTTTGGGGTCTTTTTTAATAAAAAAAGGTTTTGGGTCTTAACTCTTTGGTAAATGGATCAAGGAACACATACCCTATTACAAATTCTATGTGCTTATTATTGCTATTTCTCTTCGACCTAACCGTCTAGGATATAACTGAATTAGTTTAATTCAGTTCTAGTAGATGTGAACCTAGGTTTAGTGCAATAAAAAAATCCAAGATTTTTTATTTGGGTGTCACTTCAAATTTTAAAAGGCTAGACATACATGTACACCTAGGCTCACTAACACAAAGTAGCTTCTGTCCACGCTATATCATCTAAACAAAATTTCGGTCACGATTTTGAATGTTCTATAGCATGAACCAGTTATTTAAATTATAATACTGATTTTTTTACGAAAGCTTTTAATGTACGGTATTCTGGACGCCACATATACATTTAGATAGCCCCATAAATGTGTGTCAAGACACCTTACGTGCACAGTAATCGTCTCAAAGAAACTGTCAAATCAATTTCATAAAAAAAATATGATGTGAACGATGGAATCATTTGATACAAAATTGTGGTAGCCACATGAACATCCATAACCACAAATATGTATAGATTTGTTTCTGCACACTAAATCATCCTCAACAAAATTTAGTTCATTCCAAGAAAATTTTGTGTGAATGGGTGGTTGAAATTCCAATATACAATTGTGCCTAAGACAAAAATGCCCCTTCTCCGAAAATCCTACGGGGGCGTAAGAGGTGACTCAGTAAGGGAGTTGACATATGCACTTAGAGTATCTGCAAAAAAAGCTGTAAAATAAAGTGCGCATGGATAGAATGTCTATTAGAGAAAAGAAATCTTTTAGGATATAGCGTAAAGTGTAAAGGAATTTTATAGATATGGATACAATATGCAATAAATAGATATAGTGTGTATTTAGAATTTCGGACGGAGACGCTCTTAGGTCATCTTCAGTAGGGGTGAAAACGGAGCCGATACGGACGGATAATGCCTTTACCATATCCGTATCCGCTTTCTTTAATCGGATATAGATACGGATACGGATAGTATTAAAACGGATCGGATATTGAATCGGAAACGGATATTTAAAGCGGATAGTACCCGGAATCAGATAATTACTAGAAACAAAAATAAATTTTTTTCGGATAGTATGTATACCATAATAAACTTTAAATTACCATAACAATATTGTCCATAACATAACAACTTAAGATACACAAAATTGCACATATAATTTACACATTGACCATACATGACGACGGATGACACATTGATCACATATAAAAACTTGGTAAGTAGCTGGTGCCTGACGGTTGACGACCCGGTAAGGTGGGACGTGAGGTGTTAGGCTTGCTTAGTCATGGGCATTATATTGATTTACAAGCTGTTGGGTCTCAACCTAATTTTAGGCCATTATCTGGTTAAATATCCAGGTTGCAATTTTATTCGGATATCCGAATCGTAATTTTATCTAGATATCCGTATCCACTCCGTTTCCGTCAGATATCACTAAAACCATATCCGCTTAGGCCTAACCGGATAATTATCCGTATCCATATCCGTATCCGTCGGATACGAGAATTTCATGCCATTTTTCAAAATACAGATATCGGATACAGATACAATTCGGATATTATCCGCTCCGTTTTCATCCCTAATCTTCAGCATGCAGGAGGCGGCTGCCAAGCTGCAATTTCTTATTCAAGTGAGTCAATACTTAATACTCATGAATAAAAGTTAGTGGTTGAGTAGAAAATAGACGACTGCATAGATGAACAACTACAGGTGTAATTGTTTCCTGTATTTACCGTGGAAAATGGTTCTGTAAGGATCATTTCTACTTGAATACATCACGCCACGCTACTTGAGAATCCAAAAGCAGATAGAACAAATAACTTGACCAGAATTTATCCGATCACATTATACTTGACCCTGCGATTGCTCCAAATAATTGAAATTATATTCATTTATTGCCAGGGGCATGGCGATTATAAAAACATCAACTGTGGCTGCCCCGAAGAGTTGAAACTATATGCATTTATCACCAGGGGCATGGCAATTATAAGACATCAGCAAAGATCAATGCCAGTCAGTCCAACAAGGACAGGTCGTTCAAAGAATAAACATCATGTGGGCATCGATGGCGAGCACATATTTCGGTTTTGTAAGCTAGAAACAACACACAGCTACACAATCCTGTTCATGTAGGATATATCTCTACCGTCACTTGTTATACATGCGACTCCACATCGGTAACAACTGAAAACTCATGAAAATTGGGAGAAGTACCAAAATTCGAGTTCAAAAGGCCTTTATAGGAGGAGATTTGCGTGTGTGACACAGTTTGTCACTGGCTCAAGGCTCAGTTAACTGCTGCCTCCCTTCTGTTTGAGGGTAATCTTGTCTCCTAAGCTGAGTGCGATACCTTGGGTCTTGCTCCTTATTCTGATGTAGCCGCTTAGCTTGCCATCAGCCTGCTTCTCAACACTGATGTTCACCAACGCATCCTCGCCAAACACACTCTTGGCATAAAGATTAGCGGCAAGAAACCCGCAGTCTCCATCAAGTGCAGACCTGATGTCATATATAAAAGTATAACTGCGTCAGCAATTAGCCAAGCAGTGGAGTGCATGAAAGAATGTTTTCGGCACAATATTATAAACCCCTCAGTTAGAAATTCTAACTCCCAAGTCCCAGCCATCAGTTATACAAACAATTAACTGCAGTATATGCAGTTCTCAATATGCAAGCTTTATTGTTCTGCTATACAAAATTATACTGTACTTCTCATCTTCTACTAGGAAAATACAAATCTTTCACTTGCTTAAATGGTATAAAAATCATTGATCTACTTGGATATCATGTTCGAATGCAAGGTTGGTTTGGTGAAATGAAAAACTAAAATACATTTCTATTTTCTAGTTTGTGATTGCAGCAGAAGCCATCCAGAATTACCCTTCTAGCATATAAAATTTTATGCTTTAAACCTAGGAACAAACTGAAATTCACCTTGGCCTAAATAGATCAACCTTATATGTTGAGATGAACAGTTTGAATGAACAGCCAATACTCTGGTTTATCTTGCATGCATAAACAATATGGTAAAGAAATCATGAAGTTTCAACGCGTGCTTGTATTATTGGAAAGAAATATATCATGTGTTTGCATGTGGCATTGTGGCTGTGCATTATACAAGTCTACATGACTTTCATAGTCCATACAAATAAATGTAAATGTGTGTTATTATTTTATTAAAGCAAATATAATTCTAGTATGAATGTCAATGTGACTTATTTACAAAAAGGTAATCTTATTTGACTTACTTACTTATCTAACTTATTTTTTAACTTCGAGAGTTTTTTCATATAAAATGAATAGTCGGATGTGCTTCGTTTGACTTGTGCTTTAGAGTTCTTAGACAAGTCTTCAAAATGAAAAAAAAAAGGTTCAAAAACAAATTATTTTTAATTAAATAAAGATAAGTAAATAGAAAAAAATGTCAAATAAGTAGCATAAGCTGATGAGAACAGGCCCTAAATTTTCTTTGAAACTTACGGTGGTGTTAGACATTTCATGTTTGTTGACTTGATTATATGATTCAAGAAGTCCTTCTCATCCTGAATCACAGTATTCACTGCCACCTGATAAACGAGGGAAAAACAGGCATAGTATAAGACAAACAAATAGATGTACAATAAAAAGGAGCATAAAGATTAAACAGTCAAACTCAATGTTTCAGCTAAATCTAATTGTTATTAGCAGATAGAAAAATATATGATGCAAATTGCAAAACCGAAATCCAACCCAACAAGTCATTTTACAGTCAACCGACAAAAGACCAAAACAAACAACCCTCGAGTTTACCTAGCTTTTAGCATATTGGACCAGAATGGAAAGCATATAGAGGATCAGTGTTTTAGAAGGCGCTAGGCGGTTCACTGGCGCCTAGCACCTAATCCCGATTAGACGCTGCCTTGGCAGGGAAAATGCCTAGGTGGCCAAGGCGGGTGCCGGACGCCAAGCACCTAGGCGTCGTCTAGGGTCGATTTTTAAACACTGTACAGCAACTCACAAAATATTTGCACATTAATTCTTAGCTTCACTACTGTAATGTGTTTAGTGAAATACTGAAACACATAACATATCTGCATGGCATTCTGCCAATATGAATTTAGTAGACTACAGAATAGTAGTATAAAGAAGTAATTAGAGAAGCCAATTCAATGTAAAATAACATTCTTGTTGATTTATGACCATCTATGGATAACACAAATTATATATGAAATCAAATGAGGGGAAAATGCTAGCAAGATACCTTAGCTAGAATAAACTTCAAATAAATAACTGAAAGCACCTCGCAAAAGATGCAAGGATGGAAATAGAGGCAGCATACCTTATTTTCCCACTCAAATTCTGCCCACATGTTCCGGAAAGCAACATCAGCACATGTAGCAGGTGAGATGTAATCCATGATGTCAATGTGAATATCATTTAGCACCACCACCGATCGCTCCATTACATTTGAAGTCTCATAAACTATATTACCGAATATGACTCCAGTCTCTGTTGATGAAACCTTAATGTTAGCCCGAATTTGCTTGCTTGACTCAGGAGCCAACGTGTAGTTTTGTGGGCGGTCAACAAGTTTGAGGTCACCCATTGTTGCCAACTCCAGGCACAAGTTCTGAAGTGTTTCCTTTGTTCGGTTTATGACTGTAACATCAAGTACAATATCATAATGATGAACAGTCACAAATGCTTCAGCATACACTGGATCACTGAACCCTGTCAACTGAAGAATGCGATTCAGTCTGTTTGCATCATCTGCATCCTTCGTGAATTCACCAGTTGCCGCCTTTAAATCATCTTGGACGGCATCTTCCAACTCAAGTTGGCTCATTCCCTACAAGAATATTTGTACAAGTTTCAATAATAAAGAAAGAAAAAAAAAAAAGGCAACTTGCCACATATTCAGAAGGTAAGATTATTACAGATTTGGTATCAAACAAGACAGTAAGTAAAGTAACAAAATTACACACCAGTCCAAGTGTTGTCATATCAAACAATAAGGTCAAATCTTCATGGCTTGGAGCAACAATATGATCTGCATGTTTCTATTCCACATGGTCTAGACAATCATGATGAAGTATGAACTGGCCATTAGGCCTTTATTTCAAACAGAAGAAAAAATTCCTACCTAAGAAGGCTAAGCTTACTACTATAACAGCATAAAACATTAAATAATTTAAATAATTTTTATTGTTAATCATAATAACAGTTCCAACAGACCGCTTCTACAATCTACAGTCATCATTTCAGCTATCCATGTTATACAAGAAACAATCAGTTTACAATTAAATGAAAGCTAATAGAACATAGATAAGAACACCACATGCATATTGTAAAATATTGCATAAAAAAATAATAATCGGTTAATCACAATAAAGCACATGAGCAAGACTTTCTCAAAACAGATTTCACATACAAAACATACTGTGTACAATTTAAGTTTTACTGTAACAAAAGAGGAAGTAAATGTCTATCAAAGGCTGCCATCTTGTTAAGGTAAACATAATAGGATGGGATAAAAAACATAACAGTAGTTATTTAAGAGCTTATAATTAATATTGGTTGGGAAATGCAGGTGCAGTAGCTGCACATTGTGGTATTAGGAAATGTTTCTATTTACATTGAATGATTAAATGCATGTGGCAACTAGGAAATGCTTCATTAACCCTGAATGCAACGTTCAATCACACTTCAGATTATGGTGAATATGCAATGTCTCCAAAATGCACCAATAAACTCATTCTATTCCTGGATTTCATGTATCAATACATGGTTCAAATGGGACTAGATGCTTGTGAACGGATTACTAATATCAATATTCAAGGGTAAAAATAGACTATGCAGTAATTACTGAGAATTTATAGGAATTTTTCTCACCCTCCTGCTCTTCAGGTGGTAAAAATCAATGAAACACATTCCATTCATGGATTTCATGCATCAATATATGGTTCAAATGGGACTAGATGCTTGTGAACGGGTTACTGATATCAATATTCGTGGGTAAAAATAGACTATGCGGTTATTACTGTCCCTGAAGAAAAAAAAAGAATTTATAGGAACTTTTCTCACCCTCCTGCTCTTCAGGTGGTAAAAATCAATGAGGTCATCTGGCTGGGCATGAGATATCTGTGCCTTGGCCTTCATTTCCTCAGTTTCCCTGAACTGCTTCTCAGCAAGCATCTTTGCAAAGCTCTGGCGGCACGACTGCAACCAAATCTTCCTCACATCATCACCAGTATTGCAAAGCAACCTCACACAGAGCACAATCCTATCATACGAATCATTGTCAATAGGGTGGGGAAGGTAAGAGGACTGTCCCAACTGCAGTATGGACACCATGATCAGCAAGGCCCCTGTAAAAGCCTTGTTCGTTTCAACCTTTGATGGTTGAACCTCCTCCAGCCTCAACACAAGTTTGGTCAGTGTACAGGCAACAACAGCAGCCAAGAAGAAATCACCTGACAGAATGAGAGATCTGAGATTCTGGGTGGAAGCCAATGACCCAGTAGCAACAGATGGTGCTGAAACGGCAGCCTCAGTAGCAGCACTCTGTGTTGCATAAGTGCCATCTGCAAGAACAACAGGTCTCCTAGAAGACACGGTGACAGAATTCACCACCGGCTGGGCTGATTTAGAGGAATCGGTTGACTGCCCTTCCTCAGAGATAGTATAGAACGGCAGATCCCCAAGGCATTGCTTAATGGTGGAAATGGCACTCTCAACCTCAGATAGCGAGAGGGAATACTCCCCAAGGATCCAGAGAGCACATGAGCAAACACGGGATGCACGGATCTGATAGAACGTATCAATCAGCCTCTGGATCATAGATACACGGAGCTTGGGGTTGGTTTCTATGATCTCACGAACAAACAGCACAACATCAACCGCAGCAGCAACATTAGTGTCGCCAAGGAAGTCCATGAGGAGGTGCACCACCGATCCAGCAACCTCTGGGTACTCTACAGCACAGGCATGGATCGCCTGCACCAGCATCTGACGGTACTCACCACTCTTCTCGAGCTCCCCACCCTGTGTCTTAACAACCTCTTTCTTGAGGTACATCACCACCTCCTCCACATTTCGCGGAGTGAGAAGATCAAGCACCAAATCCAGAACCTTCCTCCTGACATCAACATTGGGGCTGGCAAGTGCACGCAGCACGTCCATGACCACATCAACCATCACATCCCGGTGCGAGGCACGCAGCTCATGTAGGCGGTCAAGGACAATGAGCTTCACATTGTTGTCGCTCTGGGAGGAGAGCAGATCGCAGTAGGTGTTGGCTGCGGCGCGCACTGCTGTTGGCGCAGAGGACAGGGACACGAGGGCGCCGGCGCACTCATACACGACGGCAGTGCTGGGTGCAGAGAGGAGGGAGATGATGATCTTGATGTACTTGCCCTTGTCGCCGCGGTTGGGCGAGCGGCAGACCTTGCGGATGAGATCAACGGCGGCCATCTGGAGGAGATCTGGCCACTCGGCGACGCGCTCTGCGTTGGTGAGCAGGTACGCGACGGCACGCTCCTGGGCGCACGCGCATAGCATGAGGAACGCATTCCTCCGCGCGGCCGCGTCCTGCTCTGTGGCGAGAGCGCGCTCCACGAGGTCGGGCGCGTCGGGGAGGAGCTGGTCGCCGTTGGGCAGCCGGTAGATGGCGGAGATAGCACAGAGCGCGTGGCGGCGGATGAAATGGTGGCGGTGCTCGAGGTTGGCGAGGATGGACGGCACGAGCGGCTCGAGCAGCTCGGGTTCGCTGAGGCGGCAGAGGAAGCGCAGCGTGACGCCGCGGATGTACTCGTTGGGGTGCTGCAGGTTGTTGCGGAGGTTCTGGCAGATGAGGATCATCTCCGGGAGCACGCGGCCGGTGGCGGCGTCGCGCTTGTCGACGATCTCTAGGTAGAGGAGCAGCAGCTTCTGGATGGTGTGGTCCTCGGAGGGGAGCACGTAGCGGACGACGGTGATGAAGAGGTGGGGGAGCGTCTCCCCATTAAGCAGCAGCATGATGGCGCGCTTCATGGCGTCGACCTTGGCGGCGACGTCGCTGCCCTCGAGGTCGGCCTTGATCTCGTTGGCCATGGAGGGGGAGCCCTTGTCGAAGTGCACCAGGAGGGTGCACGGCTTCTCCATGGTCGCCATCCGCCGCCGTGCCGGAGACCGGTGAGGGTGGGGCGGAGGCGGCGGCTGGTGGATCTGGATCTGGACTCGGGGTTGGATCTGGAAGAAAGGAGGGAGGAGGAGGAGGAGGAGGAAGAAGAAGAAGAGAGAGAAGTGGGAGGCGACCGGTGGAAACGGAGTGGGCCAGCTTGGGCCTTGATAAAGGCCAGATTACATGGGCCTATCGTTAAATATTCTTCCGTCTATCTCGTATATTTCAATATTTGGTTGCCTCGGGGAAAAAAAAATTGTGCATAGACTTTCAACTTTGGAAACTTGTGCCTTTTTTTCAGTTTATATTATTTAATTTATATTTTTATTTGACTTTTTTTAAATTTTATTTTACTTATTTTCTAATTTTATGAGTTTCTCTAGATGGGCTGGAGAGCCGAGCTCACTTTGATGTGACTAGTGTTAGAGCTTTTAGACATGTCTTCGAAACAGAAAAAAACCGAAAAAACAAATTATTTATATTTTAAATGGAGATAAGATACAAGTAAGGCCCTGTTTGTTTGAGCTGCAGCTTCTCTAAAAGCTGCTTGTGGGAAAAGCCACAAAAAACTAGCTTCTGGGAAAGCTCATATCACATTACAAATTGGGCTTTGGGTGGCTTTTAACTTCTTTGAAGAGAGTTCCAAAAGTTGGCTGAATCCAGCTTTAGCATTCCTGCATCTAATCCATCCGTGATAAATCTAATGGTCACGATAGTAGTTTGCATAAATAGATGGTTTGCATCCAAATTTTTGCTATGATATAATAGGAAACCTGCATGTTCTTTTTTTTTTAACGTAAAGTGAACCAGAATGTAAACCTAGTACGTACTCTTATGAATTCTAAACATAATTTTCATACGTTTGCAGGGCATCAACACAACATAAATATCTGGTGGCCATTTGCGCTGGATAAGAGAATTGCACAATGGATCACAAGAAGCTTTCGGCAGCTTGACAAATAGTATTTCTTTCTTATGAGAATTCAAGACATGTGTCATACAATGCAATCTGTACATGATGGCTTAGCCACACATCCATTCCTAATGTTTCAGCTTAAATTAAATTAATTAATTTTTCATTTTTGCATAAGCCAAATAATGTAATATACTTTGTAATCATTTTTATAAGTTTTTAAATAGTTTTCTTCTTAGTGTTCGTAAATTTTTTTCATAGTTTTTTGACCTCTGTAAAAATTATCTTTTGAGGGGCACAACTTTTTCAGATTAAAGTTTTCGGCAACTTTCAGCTGAAACAAACAGTCCTAAATCATACATAGTCATAAATATTAACTCGAATCTTTTACATGCATCTTGGGTCTTGTTTGTTTGAGCTCAAAGTTGCTGAAAACTTTAATCACAAAAAATTATGACCTCTCGAAAGACGTCTTAAAGAGCACATAATTATGAAAAAAAATTGCAGACTTTAAGAAGAACTATTTAAAACCTTAAATGAGCACAAAGTTTTACATCATTTGTCTTATACAAAAATAACAAATTTTCATTTAATTTAATTCTATTTAATTTAAGCCGAAACAAACAAGATCCATATGTTTTGTGGGGTATCCTGCACTCAAATTAATGCCTCTTAACACTTGTTAGCCTCGTTAGTGGTTTGTCGATCATGGTCGAATCCGACGGCGGCAGCGACGACGGTGACGTGCGGTGAAGGGGAGGGGGGGGAGAGAGAGAGAGAGAGAGAGAGAGAGAGAGAGAGAGAGAGAGAGAGAGAGAGGCGCGTCTCAGGGTCCTCGCTAGCACCCGGCGCTTGATGTAGCGCCGACGCTTAGCTCAGGGACTCCCTCTCTCCTCCATCTCAACAAAATATCCTACGTGGAGGTGTTATAGCCAGCTGATCTGGCCTCATTGGAGATGCTCTTACATGCATCTTGGTATGGTGCTCATGCAAGCTGCTGCTAATGCTTTGCCTGTCCATGGGAGCTTTCCTTGCCCGCCTCGCTCTCCGCCTGAGGGCACTGTCCACGTCACCAGCTTTTGCCTAGGGGAAGGGTTTGCAAAAAAGCCACTCAACTATTCTTGTTTATGTAGACATCCCTACGGTATCACACTGCAGTCCCTCTACTGTTCTTCATGGCCCTTGTCTTTTTTCGCATAGGCCCGTATATTATTTTTTGTATCAACCCGTGGTCCTTCCATAGGTTGGTTCTTCCTTTTGCCACAGAAGTTGGGATTAATTTACCAGTTTCGTGCCACCGGTTATATACTCGGTTTTGCACTGCTCCAAACCCTACCCAGGCTTTTCGTCCTCTCTCATCACGTAGGTGCCCCTCTGGGGTCGGCCGGCTGCCGCCCCTCCTCCCGCGGCTCCTCCCGCCCTCCTAGCGTCCGGCTGCCGCCACGGCTCCTTCCGCCTCTCTTGCTAGGCTAATTCTTTTTAAAGTTAAGCACCAATGAAGTGTGTCTCTATTTTGATAGTCATTGTATACTAATAGCAAACCATAGCTGAAAGTTGTCGGGACTTGATAACGGAGTCAAATCCCTTCTGTGCTTTACCTGTTCTAGTCACTGGATCAGTAGCTAGAACACACAGATGTACAGCTCTTGGATCATAGCCATCAAACGAACAAACTTTATTACATCATAATATTAGCCAAGATGGCCTTTGCATCAGAGTATGCGCCAGCGTGGCGATTATTACAAAAGTTAGGCACGTAGGCCTTACAACAGCGGAAGAACAAAATACAAGTTCAACTTCAATAGAGCTAAACAAGACGATTCCCACAGGCAAGCTGCCTTTAGCGCTCCTAGAAGTCGCATAATCTTTATATTTAAACCCGTTGGTGAAACCTTCATCCTCGTTCATCTTCTCGTTAGGGAACACATTCTAGTGGCAACCTGCTCGTTGAAATGAGCAGCCCGCATGAAAGGGAGTACGCGAATACTCAACAAGCAAGAATGACTATATGCAACTAAGGCTTATAAAGGAAGGGTAAGGTTCTTTTGCATAAAGCCAGTTTGGTGAAGTTCACCCTAAGTTTTGAAACATGGAAAACATTATAAAAACAAATATTTGAATCATTTAGTTTCCTTAATTTTCGGCGACTACCGGTTTTGCCACAAGTGGCTAGCAACGGTTCCCCACCGTGAACCTACATTCCCACGCTCACAGTACCCCTGTGAGGAGAAAACCAAAACACACGACTTTTGTCGTGGTTTTCCTTTAAAAAAACATTTTGAAAATAAAATGTTAAAACTACCGAAGAGGCAGCTCCCCGTCGTCTGCCCTTAACCTCGGGCAAGGCTATCAAGATAGTTACACTCTGCAGAGGTTGCGCGCTTTACCCACGAGACAGGATTTCCCTGGCTAAAGGGTCTTCCTGACAAGGCCTTTGGCAGCCCTCCTCCTAATTCGGTAACCTCACTCCTAACAGCACAACAGTGGGCACCATTGGCCTCGGCTTAGTACCACACTCGACTGGCTGCGGGTTGCACCATTGGCCTCAGCATAGTACAATCCAAGACCATTGCCCTCAGGATAGTCCCACCGGATGGGCACCGAACTAGGATTCCGAAAGCTACTAAGCCAGGGCCTGCCCACACAGGCACTCAATGGTCGCACTGTAGTACTTAGCTCGACTACCTCAAGGAATCGATCCTTAGAGATCGGGGTAGGTCCTACACTTGACCTAGATCTCGTGCAACATTGGCCTCAGCATAATGCACACCACCTTGCATCCAGCCACCCCAATCAGGTTTTGCAAAATATCTTTATCCCGATAGTTCCCCACTATCATCCACACCCATTTTAATAATGATAGGCACAACTGCCTGTACGAAACACACGTAATTAATCGTCATGGCAGTTTAAACAGGTGCAGATAGGGACATTGCAATTCTAAGCAGTTCTAATGAGAGCAAAACCTAATTTTCAATGGAGGGCGATAATATAAGACTGTATGTTATGTCTTATGGTAGCAAGGAATGTTTTAGTATGAACTAAATAATTACTTGGGATTAGCTACTCTATTTACATAGCCATTTTTAGTTTTAACATACATGCACATTTCAAAAAACATCTAGAGATGCATTATAAAACAGTAGGTGGCAAGGTTCAGCACTTTCCTTGTTGAGCATCGTAGACACACTCCCTCGGTGCGTCGGCAAATCGTTCCTCGTCGTCCGATCCTAACGTACGACAATAATGGAATTCAATAATACGAGAAATCCAAAATTAAATGGATGCACATGCTCATGCAAATTTTACAGAAGATACAAATATGTCCAAAGGTAGTTATAAAATTAGTTTTGTAATTTTTGCAAACAAACATTAATTACAATAATTGCTAAAGTACTTATTAAACAATAAATCATGGATCAAATATTCTGTACATATATACTACCAAATTTTATCATCAAATACTACATAATTTATAAACCTAAAAAAATTGGTTTGGTAATTTTTGCATTAATATTTTAATAACCAACAATGCCACTAGTTTGATTATTCAATAAATCATACAGAAATTAATATGAGTTGAAATAGCACCAAACTTGGCTGTAAAATACTAAACATTTTTAGGAACATAGGAAAATTGGTTTCATATTTTTCTGAGCTACAGATAATTTTAAATAATTATTTGAAGCTTCAGCCTTTTCTGGAAAATCAGGAAATTGGAAATTAGGGTGGGCCGGCCCATTCTACTGCTTCTTCAACCTCTGGCCGTAGCCAGAGGGGAGGGAGGCGGCGCTCCGGCGAGGGGGCGGCGACGGCGAGAGGCGGAGGAGGTCGGCGGCGGCGGCGATTGGCGGCGCTGGGGACAGGGGAAGGGGTGAGGCGGCTCCACGAGGAAGCGACGAAGACGGCGGCGGCGGCGGCTTGGGCTGGGAGTGCCCGAGGCGGCGGCATGATACAGAGGCGGCGCGACGGCCATGGGTAGACGGCGGGAGCTCCGACGACGTCGGCTCCGGCCCAATCGATCGAGAGGAAATAGTCTAGATGCTATAGGGATGCTACTGGAGAGAGTAATCGGATTATCACTGCACGACAGTGATGGATTCGACACCGGTACCTTCCGGTGGCGCTCCGGACAGCTGCGGCTCCGGCGTCCAATCGGCGGCGTTCCGGTGATCGTCTCCTGCAGTTCAAAGGCAAAATGGATTCATGGGAGATCAAGGTAGGACATGATGGCAAGAACTCAGCAAGAAATCTTACCCGATGCTCCAATCAAGGAGAGAACAAAAGTGGAGAGAAGAGCTCGGGTGTGGAGATTTATAGAGGATCAACAGAGGGAGATGGAGAGGTTTGGTCTGCACAAATTCTCTCCTTGATGACCATTAAACCGAGAAGAAGCTGCTAGTACTAAGCCTTGATGATCATCAATTGCAAATGGAAGTAAATGGGTTTTGGGTGCTTTTTAATTGTCATTTGGGCACTAATTTGAGCAATTGGAAAGGTTAGGAGTGATGGCTGCGCAAGAGATGGTGGGAGGAGAGAGAAAGAGGTGGGAGAGTGCATGACAAGTGAGGGGCAAAACGGGCTTAGAATATTATTAAAAAATGTAATTAGGATTTTTCACCCACTTAAAATAATTTAACAATTAATTATATTTAATAAGTAGCACAATTTATATTTTTAACAAATTTTTCAATCAATAAATTATTTTTAAGAGGGTACTTAGTCATTTTCTAGTTAACTAGAAATATATATGTATATTTTTATGTATCATACTCATTTTTGTAATTAAAGGTATTTTTAATTCATAAAATAATTTGGATGAGGATGCAATGCCATGATTTTTAATTTTTGAAAAATAAGGATGTTACAAAAGTATTTTTGAAATTGGTGATGGAGTCAGTTTTCTTTAATCAATCAGTGATGCAGTACCTGAATGTTTGAATTCTGAAGAACAAGGCCAGAATGGAGAGCACAATATACAAGAAAGAATGGTGATGTGATGTGAAGCACCTTTTTATGGGTTGATAGTATGTACTGGATGTTTGACTTCTAATTTTGGTAACTACCTTCAGCTACGTTTATTTGGTGTCGTCTTTAACCATAAATAAAATTAACTTTATTTGTTTTGATTAATGTTGATTTGTACTGCCATTTACTTATATTGGTAGGGGCCTCAACTACGATATATTGACAGAGTTAACAAAAGTTATTGTATAGTAGTACTTCACATTGTCCAAATATTTGTAGATTTACAACCATAGATGCTTGCCTACATATTAAAGAAATGAAGAGAATTAAATGAAGCATGCAATTTTTATTTTTGTTTACTGTCAGATGTGTGTAGTCATGGAACATGAAAGAAGTAGGCTGAAACATTTTTTATGATAATAAAGTGGTCAGATACCAAGTTCACAGTATTTTTTGTTTGTCCTGTTTCTACTTTTTTTTTTCCCATCTGAGCTTTCTGTTTGTCTTATAATAAGTTCTTGCACATGAGAAAGGCTAAAATATTTTGTCGATGTATCTGTTAACAACTGGATTATGTTAATTTTGCATCTGATGCCATCACATAGCAACTGCTCTATTTTGTGTTACTTTAGTTTTATGAATTTAGTAGTGTAATATTGACATGTAAATCTTAGAGTACCTTCTCTGAAATCTGATTTGATTAGTCCTTTTATGATGAGCTTTTACTTTTGCATCATATATCATAACATTTAAGCCATTATGCAGTACTAGCTCCAGCCTTTTTCTTATGCATGGTTTGGATTAGTGGCAAGACATTTTATTGCTTTCCTATTATTTTTCTCATCGTCAGGTATTATACTACATAACTGATCCTTTTTTTGTCTTTACAGTATAAATATTATCTTGGTTAGCACCTCAAGATTGGACGGGAATACCTTATACAGGAATACAAGGAATTATCTGATTTTTTAATTCCATAAAGGATAATGTTGTTTCTTCATCACACTTACTCAACATTTGGAAATGTTGCATATTCTGGTCCATGGCATGCTCAAAGTTTCTATATAATATGTTATATTTTTCAAAGCTTACATAGTTTCGTGCTCTACTTCTTTGGGATTTAGTCAAATATATCATGCAGTTCTTGCTTTTGGTTCGCTCAAACTGAGACCCATAAATAGATATGTGGCAGCAGGTTTGATCAATTATCAGCAACATACTTTTAATATGATTGTACTGGAATGGTTATGCCTCTATAGTTTTCATTTGCCATGTTGGGATCTAATCAGTGTCCTTACTACTCTGTTGTTCAATGTTCTTTCGTACCAGTTAAAATTTTAGAGCTTTGGATAATAAGAATTTATGTCGCTTCAATTTTGTTGCCTTTTGGTATGGTTAGATTGTCAAATGACAAATATACTTTTATTAGCTAAATTGTTTATGTTAAATGGTTGATTGCCCTATTGTACGTTTTGGTTTCTGATTTGTCATTGAGGGTCCTCATGTTTGATGTGGCTTTCCTATCAGGTGCCTTTCCGGTTTGGTTGCCCGCGATGGGGGTGCTATGGTCGGAGCTTCTGTTGATGGTGCTTGCTTGGACCATTTGTGTTTATTTGGAGAGCTAGGTCTGCAATGACGATGTGCTTGCTACTCCTACTACAATTTGGCGGACAGTGTATTCCTACGGTTTCGCTGCTATTTTTCTCTTTAGATGCATTCCCTGTTGCGAACGTTCCAACGATTGTTGCGTCATCGGCTTTGCCTCTGTGATTGTTGGCCACCGACTTCTCCTCTGTTAGGTACAGCTGCGCGGCTGATCGTTTTTGGGCTTTGTCAGTTTGGTCCACACTATATTTTTACGCATTTGTTTGGTTACAACAATTATGTTTTGTTGTGTTGTATTGTTATTGACAAAAGCAATTTACCCCCTCTTATTGTGTTTTACAGTACCTTTTTATGTGGGGTTAATTTCACTAGTGCCATTTTTCGATGCCCCGAAACCGCGGTTGCCATTTTTCGATCACCTCCCTCAGCGTTGCCATTTCAACTGGAATGCTCTCTCAAACGTGCCATTATGAGCACTTACGGGGAGAATACAAGGCAAATACGCTGAGAAATACGGGCTGACAGGTGGGCCCCACCTGTCAGCCCCTCCACCTTCTTCTTCCTCCCTCCCCCTCTCTCTCTCTTTGCCTGAGCCCCGCCGCCGCCCTACACCAGCGCCGCCGCCGCCAGCGAGTTGCTCCCTCCGCCGCTGCCTCCACCTCCGCGCTGCTGCCACCGGTGAGCTCGATTCGCCGCCACCTACACGCCGTCGTGCCCCTCTCCAAGAAGGAGACGGCCGGGGAAGGTAGGGAGGGGAGCGTCCGGGAAGGAGACGTCCAGCGGCGAGCTGGCGGCGGTGCACGGCAGAGGTGGGCGGCAGTGCTCATGGCGGTGGTGGACAGAGGCCAAATTGGCCGGCGAGACGCACGGGGAAGGTGAGGGAGACCTCAAGTTAGCTTTAGGACGCGGCCTAATGGATCAATTCGATTCATGTAAGCTCAATTTGGGATTGCGGCCATGGTGGCCGGAATTGGGGAAAAACGGGAGACCGGGCTCACCGGTGCTTCTCCGGTGAGTTCGTCGGCTCGAGGAGGTATTGGGAGACACGGCGGAGCTCTGGGATGTGAGATATCGAGGAGGTAGTGGAGGAACGAAGTCGTGCGGCGGCGTGGAGGGAGCAGCTCCGGCGGCGGTGCTCGGGCAGGGCGGCGGCAGCGGGGCTCCGGCGGCGGGGCTCCTGCTGGGCGGCGGCGGGGCTCCGGCGGCGGCGCTGGTGCAGGGCGGCGGCGAGGCTCGGGCAGAGAGAGAGGGGAGGGAAGAAGAAGATGGTGGAGGGGCTGACAGGTGGGTACCACCCTGTCAGGCCGTATTTCTGTATTTGCCTACGATTTCTTCAGCCCAGCCGCGGTATCCCCCCGTAATGGCACGTTTGGCACACAATATCTCTACTCCTAAAAAGCACCTTATGGTGGTGAGTGATGGCTCATCAAACAAATCCAGACCATTCAAATTCATCCAACGGCAGGAACGGACCCAGACCCAGCACAGCGCCCAAGCCCAAGTGCCCGACGCCGGCTCCCTGGCTCCCTGGCTCCCTTCCCTCCCCCACCTAGCCCTAGCCGGCCGCCGCCACCCACAAGCACCCACGCGCCCACGCGCCCACGCCCCCCCACCCGACGCCCGCCGCCGGCCGCCCCGTCCCCGACGCCGACGCGCCCGCCGCCGGCCTCCCCGTCCATGACGCGCCCGCCGCCGGCCCGACGCGCCTCCCCGACGCCGGCCCGAGCCCCGCCGCCTCGCCGCCCCCGGCGCCCGCTCGACCACCCGGGACTGACAAGTACTTCGCCTACAAGGTCCTCAAGAAGCTCATCAAGAGCATGCCGGCCCCCGATGGCGACCCGCCGGCGCCTGTGCCTGCGGCGGTGGCGGACGGGGACCATCGGGCCCTGGGGAACTGGTTCACCAGCGTCCTCGACCTCGAGCTCCACAAGCTCAACGACTTCTACATCGAGAGGGAGGAGTGGTACGTCATCCGCCTCCTGAGTCCTGCCCCTGCTGTACCTTCCCCCTCTGCGATTCTTGCGGAGCTACCTACGCTGGCTTGATGCGTGTGTTCATGCCCGATGAGGGCATCGTGTATAGGAATTGGATTGGATTGTGGCCTTGTGGGGACCTGGCTCTCTTTGTTAGTTCGTTTCATTGGGTGTGAAATGAAGCAGCGGTTCTTGGAATTCTCGTGGTCCGTGGGGAGTGTAAAAGAATAGGTCCTGTCAGTGCATTCAATCGATTGTTTCTAATTCTCTGGAGTTTTGGATGATAGGATGACCGTAGAATTGAACTAGAGTATTATGTTGCCTTCCTCTGGTTCTATTTGGAGTAATGGTATCTTTGGCGGCTATCTCTTTTGTTCACTCTGAACGAAATGCATGATCTGTGCCATTCTGTATGACATATGCTTTCTTGTTGCCCTTTTAATTTATGTGCCTGTACATCGCAATCGGGATCAAATATGTCAGTATGGGACTCTCAATTCTAATCATGCAATGAAGCCAATGATAACCTGCCTTTATGTAATGGTCTGACATATCAATGTTGAGCCTAAACTTGTTGAAACATGTCAAATCCACTTAGGCATACTGAGGCCCCAGACGTACTCGAGTTGTATATATCTAATTGTGAAATATGAGTTTAGCACTTTAAAATGTTGTTCGATCCAAAGACTTATGTTCATTAGCTGCATGGAGTTGTTGGTATATTGGTATATGTTGTATTGCTGCCGGACTATCTTTTCTTTACCCAGTTCGAGAACGAGAGGAGCTGACCGTTTATTTGTGAAGATGGATCTCCAAATGCTGGCTGCAAAATGAATATAACTATGTAAAATATACTTGAAAAAAATACTTGTGAACTATTGCTTAAATACCTAAGTATGTTTATGGGAAGAGTGGGCCAGAGAAGGACAGAAGAGTGTCTCAGTTGTTTGACTTAATTTAATGCGTAAATACCTGTGAACTATTCACCTAATTTAGCTAGAACCAAGAATTTTTTTTCTTACATATGTATTGAGCCTTGAGGTTGTGAATTTCGGGATGTAGAACTGTCTTATATTTTCTATATGCACGGGCCTCATAATTTTCATGGGTTCCTTTAATATAATATAAATCTTGTAATTTAGACATAGGGACGTGAACTTGTGATGTCTTTCTTATTGTAAGAACAAGTGCATATTTTCTTAGCCACGATGGTAATAAAAGATTGTGTTCTTGTGCAATTCTTTTTATTTCTATTTTTTTTCATATATGAATCGCTCGGGAGCATGAATGAAGGGGCTCCTGAAATGTGTGTCCGCAACAATGGTAGGACCAGTATCCGATGGCCGCCATCATTTGGAAAGTGCAAAGGTTATAGTTCTGGCTTGTAAAAACATACAGTCACTCACAACATGTGGTGCTATAAATTAACGAGCTACTAAAAATTCTAAAACTTAGAAAATATGAGACAGTGTGGTGGCTGGTGACCAAAAGTTTTTATGTCACATAATGTTCTAATTTTTTTGTTTTGTTTATCATTTATGTATTCCTTTTTAAAGGTTTGTAGCAAAGCACGGGTTGATGGATAAAGTATTCCCGATGTTTTGATCCGATTTAAACGATCCAAGCTATATTACCTCATGTGCCATACACTCGATCTAAAATGAGTTCATGTGTAATGTCTTTTTTATAAATCACTCTTCATGCTTATATATTTTTCTACTAACTATGTTTTCCTTTGATCCCTTTATGGTCCGTGGCAGAGCACGGGCATTGTACTAGTCTGTTAAAATGGCATCTCTGTTTGAGGCGATCGAAAAATGGCAACTGTGGTTCCGGGCTGTTTAATAATGGCACCCATGAAATTAACCCTTTTATGTGCAACGGATGTATGTTTAAAGAGATCAATCGGGGAGCTGTTGAACAATGATCATCAATTGATTGAAAGAATGGAAGTCGACAAATGTATATGTATCATGTATGTAGCTTAGCATGCATGTTTGCTTCTAGCCAGGTTGTATAGTTGCATTTGCATGTAAGTTATGATGCATGCATGCATATGTAGTACTTTGGTGGAGTAAAGTAAGACAAAGATTGAGGAGAAACCTCAATTGGCACCTGGCTTTTGCTAGGCCCGAAAATAATTAATTTGTATTTGTCTAAGCTGATGCATAATGCCTAGCTCTCTCTCGACATAGGCCATGTAAATGATGCAATGTGCAATATTGTGCAACATCCCAAATTTTTTAACACTCCCCCCAAGTTCATGCCTTGGTTTTTTTGGGCTATGTCGAACTATATTCAGTAAAATATAAAAATCAGAGTATTTGGGCTATGTCGATGGTTCTGGACTTGATTTTCTTCAGTTCCCTCTCATCTGATCTGTAATTAAACATTGTATGTCTTTTTTTTTGTTGACAAGGCATATAGAAATGCATTACCAGATGACCACCATAATCGACCTCCAAACCGGCGGGCCATGGGCCCGCTTATGCGGCTAGTTCTGTACTCAAATTAATGCCTCTTAACGCTTGTCACCCCCATTAGCGGTTTGTCAGTCCTGCTAATTAATGACCGAGAGGCCTGTCGTCCATGTTATGTATGATCGCCCCTATTGGCGACATGCATCAATTTTTTAAAATACCGGCACGACATATTTTTCTAAAATAGAAACTAATACTCTCTCCTTTTTTTTATATTTGACACCTTCAACTTTTGCACTTGACTTCGATCATTTGTCTTATTCAAAAAATTATGTAAATAACATTTATTTTGCTATGATTTGTTCCATCATTAATGTTACTCTAAAAATAACTTATATTTTTATATGTTTGTACTAAAAATTTAAATAAGACGAACGGCGAAAGATATGTCCAAAAGTTAAAGGCGCCAAATAAAAAAAACAGAGGTAGCATAAAATAAAATAAAAAACCGAGCTTATACAAACTAAACCGTGCCTTTTGTGGGCCGGCCCACCCAGAAAAACTGGACTCGTTGACATCAGTCGAAGCCTAGAGCCGGAAGCCACAGGTGCACTGCACGCCGTAATCTCCTGTCCTCCGCTTCGTCTCCGGCGGCCGGCCTCACATGGACGCCGGCGAGTGCTCCAACTCCAACCCCGGCGAGCCGCCCGCGGCCTCATCCCGGGACGGCGGCGGCGTCTGGGCGAAGCTCGGTAGCCTACTCCTTCGGGGTTCCTTTTCTTTCTTTTTTTTCTTTTCGGTTTCTTCGGCCGCACGGGTTCTTGATTCTTTCCCGGCCCTCTCGCCCCGCCCATTCCTTCCAGTGCCCGCCGATCCCGCGTTCCCGGAGGTGGAGGTCGCCGAGGGCGACGCCGTGGTCTGCTCCCTGGTCGCCCCCGCCGGTGGGGAGGAGCTCGCCTGGTGCCACATTGCGCGCGGCGCCGACGCGTCGTCGGCGACGATCCGGAATCTGAGGTGCCTCTGGTCGTTCCGTTCCCTTGCGTTCGCGATCTCGTGGTGCGCGCATTGTAGGAAAGGCGCCGTCTTTTTTGTGGTTTTGCGATCCTACTTTGGTGGTGTGCTGTGCAAGATTGGGCATTATCCTGTTTGTTCTTGCGATATGATTGTGGTAGAAACTAATGAGAAGGTAGGTCTCGATTTTTAACTGTTTTGTGTGAACTATGCGGTTTGAAATTTCACCCATACAAACTTTCGAAAAATTTCATCCATACATTTTGCTAGTCTGGTTATGTATAATCATCAATGAGAATGCACATTACAGATCACGTGGAGCTTAGGTCTGATTGTCCTTCAATGTAGACGGCCATTTTGACCTGTAGTTAGTTTTTAGATTTTTTTTTTCAAATCATTTCTTATCTGTGCTCATTACAATTCCATTGTAACTGCGCTGCATTCTTCAGTTGTCGGTTATTAATTTTTTGCTAATGTTTCATGATTGTCGTGTCGTCCTTTCATTTATATCCCATTAGATGATTGATTGTCTTCTTATTTTACCATTGTCCAATTATCAAGCTCGGATGCAATTATTGTTGACGGAAGAGTTATCCAGCAAGAAGTAGTTGATATCAAACCAGGGAGCGAGATTGTCCCAGGACCCCAGAAAGAAGGTGAGATGAAATTGCATTTCCATGTTGTACAAAGATTACTATATCAACTCCTCAATTATACATCCGCTTTTATGTTCCTTATGTCTCTTAAGTCTCTGATGAACTCAAAATCAGTAGAACATATTTGTAGATTGCAATGGTATCATTATTAGTTATTAATTACGCCCAGAAAGTAGGGTTTAGTACAAAGCGCTAAAGCGTTTGGCTTGTACAAAAATAACAAGTATCCCATATAGATTGTAATTAGATTTAAAATGTAATGAAGTCCATTTTACATTAATGTCATTTTACTTTGCTTCCAGGCCATTTGGTGTATACCTTTGATATAACAGCTGCAAAGGACTATGAAAAAAATAATATCAAGGTGATTTTGTAAAATAAGTATGGATGAATAATAATTATATTGTGCATTAATTTTAAATTACTAACATTTAGCTAAATGATGTCAGATTGTACTAGATATCGAGAACGCAAAATGCAGCATCTGCTTGAATTTGTGGCATGATGTTGTGACTGTTGCACCATGCTTCCACAACTTCTGGTATTTTCGCTACTTTGCATGGCTTCTTGGATTTTTTTTTAAAAAAATTTTAGGTAACGATTCATTCTGTGTTTGTTTTAAGCAATGGCTGCTTCTCAGAGTGGTTAAGAAGGTCTTCAACTAATGCACGTGATAAATCTCAGAGTGCTGCCTGTCCACAATGTAGAACGGCAGTGCAATCAGTTGGAAGGAATCACTTCCTACATAATATTGAAGAGGTGCACATTTCTGAATATTGTTCCTAAAAATGCTATTTATTGTGCAACTGATAGTCATCTATACAATGATACTTCTGTAGGCCATACTGCAAACTGTTTCATCACTACAGCGTTCTGATGAGGAGATTGCGTTGTTAGAGTCATATGCCTCAGTTAAATCGAATATTGTGAGTTTAAAAGCTTGTTAGTCTCAACTATTTTGAATTTGCATCAACTGCCCTACGAGTATAATGTATTTGCTAATTATAATATTAGTTATCCATTTTTTATTTCAAACTCTAATATTAGCTAACTCTAAGCTTCCTCATGTTGTGTATGTATTTCATGATAAAATGTCTAATTTTCAATCTAAGCATCAATAAATTTTCTTAGTTTTACGGTTGATAACTTTTGAATTTTTCAAGGCTTATGATTGAGCTATTCTATCAATTATCACTGGCATCATGCAGTTATAGCCTTGTAAGCAATCCAAGGTCTTTTTCATAATAAAGGCATGCCCATTGTGTAACATTAATTTTCTGTGAATTTTTTTCATAAAATCTACCTGTGATTATTTCCGTATGAATGATTATTTCCTTAGCAAAGCTGAGGTTGATTTTATAGTTTAAGAGCTCATCATGTGAAGTATAATGGCAAAATTTTAAATGTGAATGCGGCAATCGTATGTTGACATTTTTTTTAGACGTGTGTATATTAACATTTTGGAAAGTCTATTTATGGGATATGAGATTTAGGTGAAAACTTTACACGACATGCTGATTTGGTTTAATCACAACAATTCAGAAGCTTGCCATGGTACATTTTTTAAAAAGTAATGGTTTTTGGTGCCTTATTATACGATCCAATATGCGTATCATGTGACAATTGTTACTTGCTCAGCCTACTGAGTTTGTAGATGTATGCTTGCTGTTTTCTTGATTTTGCAAGTGTATTTTTACAGTATATATATATGGTCCAGCCCAACATTCTAAATTGTGGTTATGTTTATTTTGCATGCCTTAGGTTTTGGGAAAACAAAAAACTCAATCAAGGAAGCGCCCCCTGTCTCATTCAATTGATGAAAACAATAATGCTGATCTTCCATGTCCTCAATGTGGCAAGTGTGAACATTCCGCTTTTTGCATTGTATTTTAATTCACGCTGAACAACTTGGTTTATTACATTACATGGCTGCAAATGCAAATCATGTCGTATGTTTTTAGATTTTGTATTTACCTGGTGTGCTTCTTGACTACATTATAATAATTTTGTACTTTTATGTCAGATTTATGATATGTGGATCTTTTGTTGCTCCTTTTCATGTATTGATTTGATGAGTTATTTTTAAAAAGGGTCTAAAAGTGGTAGTTTTTTCATATACAATTATTTATTGTGATTTGAGAAAAATATGGATCTTACAATGATTCTTGATTCCTAAGTCACGGCAAATGTAAAGTTAGTTTTATATGGTCACAGTTCAATACAGCTAGAGCCTAGAGATATGATTTAATGTTGCATTTCTCTTTTCTCTACGCATGGGTGTGAGTGGTTGAAAATTCTGCTACCAGAACAAATTTTTGTTTATGTAATCACCCATCAACAGTATATTTGTGGCAATAAGTTGTCACCTACTTTGAAGCTACAATAGTTTGAACTTTTAGGCTTCATTTATCGCTTGAAAAATCTGTTAAATGGTTATTTGCCAAATAGTTTGAGCTTAAACTTTGTTCATAGTTTTGCATAGATGTGGTTGTACTTGTAGAAGTATCTGTTGTGTTCTTTCATTGAAGTTAAGGACTTAAGGAAAAAAGTACTGTTCCATAGTAGACTAATAAATTGAGATTTACATTTAGCATCCCATGTTTACATGTTCCTTGGAAACCTTTTTTGACATGTTGCTCAAAAGATAAAAATTGCAGGTACTGAATTTGGTGGATTTAGATGCAGTCCTGGAGCAGCACATTTGCATTGCAATGGATGTGGCGGAAAGATGCCAGCTAGATCTAACACCAGTATACCACAAAAATGTAACTCTCAGTTCTGATCATCTGTATTTCTCTTGTAAATTACATGGGTTGTATTATGTTGTTAGCTTTAGTAGGTTATATAGCAATTAGCACTGTACTGTGGTGATCTGGAAATTTAATGTTCCATACCATTTTTGGCCTAATATTTTTGACATTAATTAATTTAACTAATGTGTTTGGTATGCATGAAGATTCTTCAATCACAATTGCATCTCCAGGAATTTCTGAAGCTAGTAACTACCATGAATAGTTTTCTACTGAAGTTTTATTATGTTGGTTAACTTTGTTGGTGCTGCCTACCAAACTTATGTGAGGTTGTATTATGTTACATTTAACTTTGTGGTGCTGACCTACCAAACTTATGTTACAGGTTTGGGATGTGATAGAGCATTCTGTGGAGCTTATTGGTATTCCCATGGAGTGAATTCAAGTCAATGTAATCTAATCTGCAACCCTGAAACTTTCAGGATGGTAAGCCAATATATTTTCAATCTCTGTAGTACCATTATATTTTTTTCATTGCCACAAATATTCATTCCAATGTTTTCACATGTTGTGTACGTACTGCATAATGTTGCAGATCTCTCAGCGTCCTATCTCCAGACTTCCTGACACACTTCATGGGGGCAATCCATATGAAAAAGATGTAAGAATATCCTCTCATTATCTATTTATTACCACTGATGGGATTATGCCTAGATAATAATTTTATGTGTGTATATTGCTTTTTTTCTCTCATTCTAGATAACAGAAAGATGTATACAACAATTAGGCAAAACGTTGCAAGTTGTAATCTCAGAGTGGATAGCAAAATTTGACAATAAGGAGCTTGGTAATGTTCTTTCTTTCTAATTTGAATGTTGTTTTGATACACACGTCATCACCCTGAAGAAATTGTCCTATTAACTTACATTATCATTTGACACAAAAGACTACTGCATATAACTTTATGCATGATTTGTAAAGGAGAAATCTGCTTTCACTGATATTTGGCATTTGATTTACACAGACATTACCATACTTGTACTTGTTACATATGCTTCATATATCACATTTGAATGGTATGATGATCGTGCTCACTTGTTGTATGCAGATCGGTCAAGGTTGCAGTTGAATCGTGTCAATGAAATTACTTCCAGAACATATCTTTGCAAGTAATTACTTTCTGCGTTCACAATGATAGTTTTTTTTTTCTTGCTGCCTTTACTCTTTGTTGACTTTCAAATGAATGCAGCCATTGCTACAACAAGCTCATTGATTTCCTGCTGTATTGGTTCCGTGTATCAATGCCCAGTAATGTATGTATACTGCTACGCAAAGCTGCTATGATTCCACCATTAATTCATTTTTATGATTTAAATATCTTGTCCAATTATTTAGGTAAAATTTAAAATATTCCTTGCACTATATATTCTGATGAGATGAGGATTGCTGGTCTTGTGCTTATTTGGCTGATGTACACATATTGAGGCCCACAAAAGGCTATACTACATATTCCTAGAGTTCTTTATCATCTAAATCTAAAATAAAATTATTTAGAACTATCCAAAATATATTGCTAGGTACACGGATGTGAATACTTGAAGATTACAACTTCTCCAAATATGGTTAAGTTATAGGTTTCCCAATAGCAAGGATGCCATTGAATGTTTGATGTCCAATTTTGTTGTTTGATATCTGCCCAGACTAATAGTTCATTTTAAGATTATGTATAGTGGTGATAAACATAGAAATTCTGCAGGCATTGACAATAAATATCAAAGGCATGGGTTGTGCTTAGGATTCCTTGAGATGCTATCGTAACAATGTTGTAGAAAACTACAAATCAGTATGTGGTGTAACCGTCAGTTAGCATAAAGTAGTGTGTAGTAAAATTTCTTCTCATTGCTGGTAAGGTCAGGCTCCAACCTAAGCTGAACCACATTTCTGCATGCGCTTATCTGCTAGAAACATCAAAGCACAAATTTATAAACATCTCCAAGCATCGCTGCATTTCCTCATTTATTTATAGATCCTTTCATTCTTAATAGTGATGGTCATGTTTTTTTCCCCAGCTTCTTCCACCTGATGCTGCTAACAGGGAGAGTTGCTGGTATGGTTTCATGTGTCGTACCCAGCACCATCGACCTGACCATGCTAAGAAGTTGAACCATGTTTGCCGTCCAACAAGGGGCAACCCCTAGCTTCCTCTTTCAAGCTGATCTTCCAATGATGACTGTTGTACAGGACAGATCAAGACTGCTTGATGACTTTTGTACAAGTAATGATCAGACACATGTAACCTGTGGTAAATCATATGAAACTGTTCCCACCCTCATAACCATCCGGTGTATGGTCTTCTAGTATCCTACCATGCATCTGATGGCGGTATTCGTCTGTTCCATTGATTTTCCATCAATTCCTGGTTTTCCTCGCGTTCTGTTGTCATTGTTTTAATGTTTTTAGTTGAGAATCTCATTCAGTCACATCATGATTTTTCAGTTTAGCATAAGAGAATGCAGATTTTTTAAAAGGACCAGGCGGCTGGTAGAGCTTGTTTAGCATGTTCGGACCAGGCAGCACATCATGATGTACTTGCCTGTACTCCCTGACAGTGAGCAAATTGCAGTTGCAGTGGTTGCCACAGTTGCTGTGGAGCTACCACTCTGTGGACATGTAAGGGGTATGGCTAACTTCATGTGGACGACATGTCATCAAGACCACCCTGAAACTGCCGTTTTGACTGGCCAAAAAGCCATTTTGGTCTGGTCGGTCAAACCCAATATTTAGGTTTAGTGACCAATTTGGTACGACCAGAAAAGGTAAGGGACTAAATTAAACCCCTTGTTTATACACCGATCAGGTCAGTGACTGCTCTGCTTGCGGACATCTGAAAAAAGGGGGGGTGTGCTTTTAAGGTGGCTGGGTATCGCCGTACTGTGACGTATCCGGCAATAGCCAGCTCTAAATTGATGCCATTAGTCTTCGGGATGCTTATGTTAATCAAGATTCAAGACAGACGATGACGCCTTGTATGCTGTATGCAATGGATTGGTGTGGAAATGCTTCAGCACCTAGATAGAACACTGTTCTGTGCAGTTTCAGTCAAATTCATCTTTAGCACTGTCTGCTTGCTCTAGAAGAGATTTTCTGCAGTTTTTCAGTCTCAATTGTTAGCACTTGCTTTCAGGAGCTGTTATAGCCCCTGCCGATCGGGTCTACTACAGAAGAAAGAAGCACACAGCAGGGTGAGGTAACCAGCGTCTTACCTGGTTTTACCTGGGTTGCGTGGAGTTTGTATCGGGTCTTGTTAGTTGGCCGTTGATCAGGCCGGGTGTGTGTGTTGATTAGTTTCCTCATCTTTATCCTTTCGTTGAGTTCGTTAGGCAGCAGAGGTCTGCGCAAGAATTAGGGAGTTGGTTGTGTAAGCCTCTTTAAAAGGCGGAGAACTAAATGAAAACGGCGTGCTATTTTGATGCCAAACATCTAGTACCAGGCGGTGGCTCCGAAAACAGCCAATTCCCTTCGCCGTGGCAGCGCGGCGAACTCATCTTCATCGTCGTCGGCGGTGCGTTCGGGATCACGTCCTGGTACGCGCGCCTATACGGTAGCACACCCGGCAGTGAGTCATAACAATTTGGTATCAGAGCCCGCCGGTTCTGGACCCATGGCTGCGTCGGTGGAAGACCGCCTTGCTGCGCTGGAGACAGAGAGCAAGGAGGTGAGGCGTCTTTTGGAGGAAGTGCTCAAGAACGTCAAGGCCAAGGAGCCGGCCGTCGAAACCAGGGGAGCTCAAGGAGATCCTCGCGGCCAGCCGGAAGACGGAGGAAGGCGACCTCCAATTCCGGAATCGGAAGGCTCGAAACAAGGAGTGGAGCGCGAGCGGCATCCAGCCGCAGCGCGCGGGTGGCAAGAGGGAGGACGGAGACGGTCACCATGGCCAGAGGGCGAAGATGGGGAAGACCGGAGGTGGACTCCTCGACCACCTCGGTTTGACTTGGCTGAATATGATGGGTCAGACGATCCGTTGGATTGGCTGAGACTGTGTGAGAGGTTTTGCCGCTTCCACCAGATTCCAGAGGAAGAATGGGTGGGAGTTGCGGGGGTGCATCTGAGGGGAGAAGCCTTACAAGTGCTGGATAATTGGCAACAGGAGGATGGCTGGCTGATTTGGGAAGATTTCCGCGATGTTTTCCGTCAGAGGTTCACAAGGTACTCCACTGTGGGACCTTTGGGGGATCTCGTAAATCTGAAGCAAGGTGCAAGCAGGGTGGAAGATTATGCAAAGGAGTTCCAGCGACTACTGGCACGCACACCACGTGTTCGTCGCATGGATCAAATTGAGACTTTTACCGCCGGGCTGTCGGTCGCCTTGTCCGCTGATGTTCGGAGGGAAAGACCTCGAGACCTGGCTGACGCGATTATCTGTGCGCGCGAGGCCGAAGCAAGGAAGGATGCGTGGATTACAGAGGCAATGCAAGGTCTTTCAACGACCAATCGGTCGAAGCCGGTCACTGGAAGAGGATTCGCGCCGCAGAGCACAATTACGGCGCCATCCCGTTGGTCGCCAGGTCAACCTACCAGTGCGGGAAGTTCGCTGCCGTCATCCTCGGCGCCAACTTCAGCAGCAGGGAGCAGCATTCGTCAACAACCCGCCAATTCTTCAGGGTCACAGGGCAGCTCCGCGTCTACACCCTTTCGTCGTCGGTTGAGTGCCGATCAGCTAGCTGAGCGGCGAGCAAAAGGCCTATGCTATAACTGTGATGAGGTCTATACCCGAGGCCACAAGTGTAAACGGGTGTTTCATTTGGAAGTACTCGAGGAGGAAGACGACGAGGGGGACGAAGAGGTCGACAATACAGAGGAGGAGCCCGCACTGTCCATGTTGGCGGTGGAAGGACCCAAGGGAGGAAATATCATGCAAGTGGAAGTGGACTTTCTAGATCAAAGACTCCTAGCCCTTATCGACAGTGGGAGCACCCACAATTTCATAAGTGGCTATGCAGCTAGCCTCGGCCCATGGGAACAGATTCCTGTGAAGGATCGTCAAGTCAAAGTCGCTGGAGGAGGCAAGTTGCAGTGTCTCGGCAAAATTTCACAAACCCAGTTCTGCATACAAGGTCAGGCCTTCCAGGCACCCTTCTTTGTAATTCCACTAGATGGGTTTGATGTGGTGTTGGGCATGGAATGGCTGCAATCATTGGGCAAGGTCAGTTGGGATTTCCAGAACCAAATCATGCAGTTCAGCCGGTTTGGGAAGACGATAATACTCCAAGGGCTCCAGAAGAAAGGAGGGCATGGAATGGCACAGTATGCACTCACTAATCAAGCTTGGATAGATGACCTTATGGTAAATTATTCTGATATATTTGCTGAACCACAAGGTCTACCTCCCCAGCGTTACTGCGACCACTCCATCCATTTAAATCAGAGAACTGATCCAGTGGTGGTCCGGCCCTACCGATACCCTTATCGCCAGAAGGATGAAATTGAGAGACAGTGTACCGAGATGATTAGGCAAGGTATCATTCGACCAAGCCAATCTCCTTTTTCATCCCCTGTCCTATTGGTCAGCAAATCTGATGGGTCTTGGAGGTTCTGTGTGGACTATCGGGAGCTGAATAAGCAGACGGTTAAGGACAAATTCCCTATACCGGTGGTGGAAGAGTTGCTGGATGAATTACGTGATGCTCGCTGGTTCTCCAAGTTGGACCTCAGGTCGGGCTATCATCAAGTCCGTATGAGGGAGGAAGACATCCACAAGACGGCTTTCCGGACGCATCACGGCCACTATGAATTCCTCGTCATGCCATTCGGATTAACAAATGCACCCTCCACCTTTCAAGCCTTGATGAATGAGGTCCTCCAGGCCTATCTCCGGAAGTTCGTGCTAGTCTTCTTCGACGATATATTGATATACAGCCGCACCGAGGAGGAACATCGGGAACACTTGCAATTGGTCTTGGTTTGTCTCCGCCAGCATAAACTCTTCCTCAAGGCATCCAAGTGTGCGTTTGCCCAAGAACGCATACACTATCTGGGCCACATCATCTCTCACAATGGAGTCTCAACAGATCCAGCTAAGCTACAGGCAGTGGAAGACTGGCCCTCACCCACAACAGTTACCGCCTTGAGGGGATTTCTGGGACTCACCGGGTACTATCGCCGGTTCATCCAAGGCTATGCTTCCATTGCGGACCCACTGACAGCATTGCTCAAAAAAGGGGGATTTCAATGGTCCGAAGTGGCAGAGAAGGCCTTCCGAAGTTTGAAGAACGCATTAACCTCGGCGCCAGTCTTGGCGGTGCCCGATTTTACTGTTCCCTTCACAGTGGAGTGTGATGCATCCGGATCAGGCATTGGTGCTGTCCTCCAGCAAAATGGACACTCCATAGCGTATTTCAGTCGCAAATTAGCCCTTCGGCATATGAAACTTGCAGCCTATGAGAGGGAACTCATCGGATTGTCAAAGGCAGTGCGTCATTGGCGTCCCTATTTATGGGGGCAACAATTTCTTGTCCGCACTGACCATGGCAGCCTCAAGTATTTGTTGGAACAAGCCCTGGTTACCCCCCTCAGCAGCACTGGTTGAGTAAGTTGATGGGCTTTGATTTCCATGTGGAGTACAAGCCAGGGCGATCAAACCTAGCAGCAGATGCTTTATCCAGAATCAAGGAATCTGGGGTCTCTTGCCATGCTATGTCGAGTCCAGTGGAGTTGACCCGTGATACTTGGTTAGACTCACTCCGCCAACATCCAGAGGTTCAACAACTGTGCGCCAAATTGGGTGAAGGCGAGCAACTTCCAGTAGGGCAGAAGACCAGCACACCTTCTGGGGACCGAGAAGTGCGGGATGGTCTCCTATATCATCAAGAACGCCTGTATGTTCCAGCTTCATCACCTCTCGTGGAGGCCATCATCTCTTCCATCCATGACCTTACTCATGAAGGGGTCCAGAAGACGTTGCATCGCATAAAAGGGGATTACTATTGGGTGAATCAAAGGCGCACAATTGAAGAGTATATTGCCCACTGTTAGGTTTGCCAACGCCACAAAACCAGTTCCTTATCCCTAGCTGGACTGCTGCAGCCACTGCCCATTCCTCACCACATATGGGCAGACCTGTCCTTGGATTTCATTACAGCACTCCCAAAGTCACAGGGTAAGACGGCAATCATGGTGGTCGTGGACCGGCTTTCCAAATATGCACACTGCCTTAAAACAGCATAAGATGTAGACAGGGTAGCAGATCCAGCACCTCTGTGCCAGCGTTCTGTATCCTCTTTGTCAGATCTTGAGTTTCCTCATCAGTGAAGGTGACAGCAGATGGTCTGGTGTTGAAGAAACATCAGTGGCAAGATGGTAATCCCAGCATGGCCACCAACAACCGGGACACCAACATCGATGAGCTTGAGGTTCTTCTGAGCTACAAATGTGTTAGCCCTGGCAACATCTAGGGTGGTAACTCCGAAAAGCTTTTTTTTTGGGATTGTAGACACCTTTCTGTTTCAGAACCTCAGCAGCAATCGGCACTGTGGAGTTCACTGGATTGCTGACTACATGGATGAAGGCCTCTGGACAGTTGTCTGCAACAGCCTCAACAAGTGACTTGACGATGCTCGCATTGATGTTACAAAGGTCATCACGAGATCAGCAGCAACTCCCTTGACATCTGCAGTATCGTACAGATGCAGTGTTGAGACCAGAGGGGACATCTTAATCAACAAGCCCAAGGGGCTAACCAATGCCACCAGCAGCACCAAGGACTGCCACTTTGGAAGATGCCTCAGGTGATCTTTGAGCTCCAGGCAATTGCCTTTGGCACAATCCTTGGAGCAACAGATGCCCGAAGAGAAGCATTCCTGCCTAGAAATGATGATCCTGATGTCAAGCTAATAGATGATACTGCCTTCAAGCCACTGTAGTTTAAGATGCCATGATTACTTGGCTTTGAGATCGGGCCAGACTGAGCACTAACTGAACTGATGGTAACAACCAATGCCATCACGTCCACCTGGCACCTGCATAAAATGGTTTATAATTGATATAATTATAAGAACAGACAAAACATGGGAAAAAAACATTTTTAAGCTCACTAACAATGCATGGTTCTTCACGAAGAAAAGGGTAATGTGAAGACTGAAACCTTCATTGGCCTATTGGGTCTACAGTGAATGCATCTTCTTTCAAACATAGATAGAACAGTTGACAAAATACTCACAATTATGAAAGCATCAAATTCCTCCTTATCTTGAATAGCAAGCAATCTATCAGCATATGAAAACTGTATGTCAGGTTATCTGACTTCCACTAACAACAATAATATATGAACCACTCACTAGTAGTAACAACAAAGATTCATGTGTAATCAATACAAAAGACATGGATGTAGGGGTGGAAATCGAGCCAAATCACGCTTTTTTGAGTTCTTTTCGAAACTAGCGCGGATTGATTTTGCATCATTTCAATAATAGTTTGGAAGTACTTTTATAATCAAACCAACGAGCCGAGCCCAAGTAAAAACGAAATTGTTCAAAATCGACTCATTTTACTATTTGATCAATTAACAAGTGTATTCGAAAGTTTTTTTTAATCGATCCATCAGTTGGGCGGCGTTGCCGCACTTAGAGCTTGGGGGAGGGAGGGAGGGAGAGGAGAGGAGGATGTCTGAGGAAGAGTTTCCCACCCGGTGTCGGTGCCGCCGTCGCCACCCCTCACGAGCCTCGGCGTCGCCCTCTCAAGCTCAAGCACGCCACCGCTGGCGGCAGCGCCGGTAGGAGGTGACAAGTGAGGGCGACGAGCCGAGGAGGTCGAGGCCTCAAGGATCCTGGGATCACGTAGGGAGTGATGGGCGCGGACGGGGTCCCGATCTTCTGGTGAGAGACGAAGAGGATAATTCGGTAGGTGTCACGAAGACCTAAACGATCCGGCTTCCAACCCCACAAGGAATTAGAAATCCCGGAGATCGCTAAACCACCACGACGAGTGTTATCGACCGAGCCAGAGGCACGATCGACCTGTCCATGAAGGACGGCTCCTACAGGCAACCGAAGAATGAGTAAGAACACAAGATAAGCAATCACAATTGCGAATATAGATTAAGGATAATGGGTTTCAGAAACTTGATTCTGTTGGTCTAGCCGACACAAGAAGAACAAGACGAAATCTTACACAACCGTGACGAAATCAACTAAACAAAACCCAACTAAAACGAAGCACGACGGAGGACTTATATAGGGCGACGGCTAGAGGAGGGGTGCCCAAACAGGTGCCCACGCATGCTCAACCCTAACTCTAGGGGTACACGGGCTTTGGGCCAAAAAATATGGCGACACAGCGCCGGGAAGTTTCTGTCCGTCAGCTTGTTTTCGCGATTCGTATTGACTCGGACAGAATTTGGAGGCGTGGCTGGATCCGTTGGAAAGCTTATCTTGTAAGCTTTCCGTAGAGTACTTATTTGCCTCATTTGGACGTCGTATGTGATTTGAGCGTCCGTTTGAAGGTGCACTAGTTCTGAAAGTCCGAACCGGACTCGACAGGGAATCCGACGTCCTTTCGACTTGGGCCCGGTGGTCGGGGACTTCGTGAACGTTGTCAATGATGTATCAACGACCAGCAGAGGGTTATTTTCATTTTCAGGAATTTATATTGTCGCTCCTTAATTTTAAAATTAGATTTTATGTATATGTCACCAAAAAAAATAATATAATTTTTAGATTTAGGAGTGGCAACCATAATATTACACTCGATGGGATTTTTGAGTCATTTCACATCTTAAAGAATCTCTCCATATATTCTAAGACACCATGCCGTGCTTAGCCTGTTTCCTCTTTTTAACTCCCCTCCTCTTTTTCACTCCCCTGTTCTTCTCTCCCAAAGTGTTGCATCGTCCATTCCCCCACGGTCTATAAGTTGTAGCTGCACCAACCCTGGGATATTCATATTGTTCCAACCAACGGTATATGCGTTGGAGTTGCACCATCCTCACCCACATGACTACGGTATGGCTGTCAAATACCTAGAGTTGATACTACAGAGCAAGTGAGAGAGTCGACAGGAAGATAGGAAAGTATTTCGGACGCACAAGGTGTTTTTTTCCACCTCGCGTTTTGACCAGATTTGGTGGGGATTTTTGCCCTCATGCGTGCCATCCAAATTCCAAATACCACCACAGAGGTCACTACAGGAAAAGTCTGCGGTATTGAGTGCCAAAATTAGTTTCGACGACCATACAGAACATGTTCAGTGTTGAGCCATTGACGGCTATGGATTGAATGTCCAAGGGGGAGGAGAGGCGGCCGGCGGTGGGGAATCCGACAGGGGGAGGAAGGACGACGGTTATGGCGGCGCGGATGAACCCGAGGAAGGAGAGGGAGAGAGGCAACAAAGATTATAGAGGAAGAAGAAGGATTAGGAAGGAAGGAGAAGGATTAGGAGGAAGGAAAAGGACTAGGAAAAGATTAGGTGTTAACAACGCCATAATGACATATTTTGGAGAACGACACTTTGTAATGGCATGCAACAAATTTTCGGTTAAGTAATGGCATATCTCAGATCCGGCCATTTTATAATGGCATACATAGAATTTTCCCTCAAACAAAGCCTTAGGGAGACTGGATAAGATGTTTTTTTTATATAAAAAGGCAAAATACACCCTTTACACTTTAGATATTGAGACTAGAAAATTGCAAATTAATCATGTTTGGAGTCGCTAGGCTAGATGAATAAGCAGGCTGAGCTAAAGTAAGTTGAACGTTAAGTTTGATATTGATAGGTTCTAATACACCTGCTTGTCGAAGTTGGCTAGCTTCATTTGTGTTTTTTTAAGAGTCATTTAGACGTGTCTCCTGGGTAACAGGAACACAAGTTTGTACTACCTTTTTTTTAAATCAATCTATTCTATCTTACAAAGCCACAAACTTACTGCTCTCTCGTGCGTCCACGTCGACGTCTCGTCCCTGGCGCGCCACGTAGCTGAGCTGCCCCTGTTCGTCCGATCGCTTCGTCCAGCGAGATCCGGCCGTTCATACTAAATCAATCTTTAAAAACGAAAAAATGGCGCGCCATAGGCCAACGCATGGGCTTCGGCGAGTTGGTTAGCTCAGGCACTCGTCGCTCCGCAGCCAAGCGTTCGAGCCTTCCTCTAGCCGCGCATGTGTTATTTTTTTTTTGCCAGGTTGCGTTCGCTTTGATTTCTGACCGTCCGATGGAGCGTGCTGGAGCCGATCCAGCCGTCCGAACCAGCTATTACTGATTTGCCCTTGCACTTGCACGTAACTACCCGCTTATGCCATAGATACTTCGGCTTCTGCCCCGAACGGCCCAGCCCCGATTCCCCCACCCGACCCCGTCACCCCCAGGAGCTAGGGTTGGGTTCGCCGCCTCCTCTTGCCGCCGCCGCTGCCGTCGACCCCGTGCCCCTCCTCGTTCCCTCACCTCGCTGGCGCCGACGCCGAGACCGACCGCCTCCGCCTCCTCGCCGGCGCCCCCGAGCTCTTCCCCGACCGACCCGGTCACCCCCCGGCCTCGGCGCACCACGGGCGCGCCCACGCGTCTAGTATAGTTACATACATGAACATTAGTTTTAACCACCAGTATACGACCTACAATGTAAGCACCCCCTAGAGACAAGAAAAATCGTTTTGTTTAAGATTATTATGATAAGCACATAACTAATGCAAGCTCTTGCATATTTGAAGCCACACCCTTGGCTGCTCTTGGAAAGGCACACTGCCCCTACTGAAAGTAGCAGCAGTTACTGTGCACATATGCCAACGTACAGCAGGCAAATGTCTTCACTCTGCATTCCACGGGGACATCAGTAGTCCCAAAAAAAAAAACAGGAGCTGCACAAACCTCTCGGCCTTCTTAATTAAGATTGATGAAGCCTAAACAAATAGTAACAGCATGGTCTCTCCCTGGTTTTAACTGGACCCACTGCTAATCATCACTCCCATCAGCAAACCATAGATTAATCCAAAGGCAGACTAAAATAATCCCCCCTAGAGAAAACAAACTAAACAATTGATTGATTGATTAACTAGACAATGCAGTACCAAATGCATGCTTCAAACACTCACTAAACTAATCACACCTTCTGCACACACTCGTCTGCTAGAAACATCATCCTGAAATCTATTGATCACATCTCCTGAGCACCTCTGCATTTCGCCATTTATTTATATAGATCATTTCAGTCTTAATTAATAGTGATTGGTCATGTCCTCTTTCCAGCTTCTTCCAAGTTAAGAAGTTTAACCATGTTTGTCGTCCAGCAAAGAGGCAGCTCCAGGCTAGGATCAACCTTTGACAATGTGCTTGATGACTTATGTACAGATATAATGATCCAGTATCATATATATGAAACCATGGTAAATCATATGGAACCGTTAATTCCCATCCTCCTCATCATTCATCCAGTGTATGATCTTCCAATTAATATATCCAAAGCTACATCATACATCTGACGGTGACATTCTTCTGTTCCATTGATCTTTCATCAAATGCCAGCTGGTTCTCCTCGAGTTCGGCTGTCATTGTCCATGCGCTCGCGGATGTGCAACCTCATTGTTTTTTAGCCCGGAATTTCATTAGATTTTTTTAACAGAATAAATTTCCCGCCGCTGCACCAACTCGAAATACAATGAATGAATCACAAATGCTCATTAGTTATTACAAAGCCTAAAGCCAAATTGAACTATCCGATTGTCACCATAAGACAAGCAACAAAAATTAGAGTAAATAAAGAAACAAGTTTCCACTAGGCGATTGTAACATTACACATCTGAGTGTGCTTAACACAGAAGACATGTTTTTGAAAGACAAGGAACCTGCAGGCAGCTAGCTGGAGAGGAGCTTGTTCAAAATGTTCAAATCTTTGTCAATCTTGCCTCTACTCCCTGACTGACAGTGAGAGCACATTGAGCACTTGCAGTGGCAGGCACTGTTGCTGGAGCTGCCACTATGTCGGCAGCTCGATCAGGGGGTTGGGTATGCATGCATGATGCATGGCTTGGCCTGAAGCTAGCATGCACACAATTCTGGCCTCGCTTTCACACGCACGATCGATCGAGACGACGCTAGCTCTCGCAGGCGTCCATGGCGATCTCGAGAGGAAACGGCGACGGCGACGGCGATGCGTACGTGTGCACACTGCACAGGCTTCAACCCATTTCCCCATCCTTGCCGGAGACTTGGCTTACATAAGGGAATTTGTTACCGAGTCGTTTTCAGCTAGGCTAATTGCCCATCTGTGTCACTAATGGTGGCATCGGTCTGGAAAGGGTAAATACACAGCCACAATTCTTTTGCAAGTGCTTAATTTGAGTAGTATTTGGTCTTGCTCCCTAGCTACCGGTTGGCTGAGGTTTTTTTAGATGGCAGAAATATCGGTCTTTACATCCAAAGAAGTATACGGTTCAAATTGCGATACTCGCAACATTTCAATATTAGGTCATGTACGATATGGTCGAGAAAACAACTGTTTCTAACCATTATCATGTCACTTAATATATATACTTATTATAGATAACACTAGAGACAACACCTTTTTAGACCGTCTGCCCACACGTAAATTTTCTTAATGCCCGTATAGAGTCAACTTATGTATCAGAGAGACACCCAAATTTCTACGCACACTGTCTCTCCGGCCCACGTACTCCTGGCCTGTTTTCTCCCAAGTTTGATCCCCCTCTTTCAGGCTCCCAAAGTACAGGCACGCGTACGTAAAAGCTTGCAGATGCTAGCTGCATGCTCATGCATACACAAGCATCAAATCCTAGACATGTTTCTTTATTCAGGAAGATAATTTCATACATATGGTGAGGCACCTTTAATTGGCCGGCCTCCGGCTAGCTGCTCCACGAAAGGCTCCGGGAAACCTGCAACGAGAAAGGGGAAAAGGGCGCCAAGGATGCATGCATGGAGATCATCGATCGACGCGCGAGTCGCACTGCAGCACGTACCGAGCCCCCACAGTGGCCCAATTAGTCATCACCAACACGACATGCTCGACCGTAGCTCTATAGCTCTTGTTTGCATGCCATGCCATGCATGGTAGCGTCTCGTTTCCAGAAATTTTAACTCTATGACACTGCATTCGTATGACAATTTTTTTTATGTAAGTATATGACATGGAACATCTAAGTAATTGAAAGTGAGTCCGAGTATATATTATGGAGTAATTTTGAAATTTTATAGAGTGTCATGAGAGTAAATGGCCTTGGGTTTGCCTCCCTACACAACCACAAGAGCAAATTAAAGATGTCTGAGCCTCTCAAAACACCAGGAGTAAATTTCTTTCTGAAATTTCTGTGAGGTTTTTATATCTTTGGAGCTCTAGGTTTGAATTCGTTCTAAAAAAGATCCCCCCCTATACAGCTATACTACGACTTGTTGAGAGTAAATTGAGATGGTGACAGACTGACAGTGCTTGGAATCGGTGGCGCTTGTCCAAGTACTTCCCTTCCGTTTTTCTTGTAACACTGGGTTATTTTTCAAGTTCCTCCCTTGAATTAGAATATATGTTATACGTTTCGATCCAATCAGGTCTTCGTTCTTGGAGTGGCACTAGGGATTTTTTGTATCGACCCATGCATGCCCTGTGGTCTGTCTCTCCCCTAGAAAATCAAATTGTCTCCAAAATTCCAAGTCTGTCTGAATTTCCCACAAATATTATCCATGAAAAAACACCTGATGAAATCTGACATTTTGGCTGATTTTCACTGATAAGATTTATTTGCATTCAAATTTTGGTTTCAAATTACCGCCCTTAATGATCACCGGTTAAAAAAGATTATTGGCCTAATCGGGGCATTTATGCTGTTTGCACGTCATAACCACAGAGAGAAATGTTGAAAATTGGAGGCTTGTAGTGCTGCCTACCATATGCATATGTATCATGCATGTCAAGATAAATGAGTACTATCTGTCTCAACCGTACTGACATGTGTGCATCGCTTCATATGCCTCGAGATCCATGAAGTGCGACCCAGATCTAACACAATGAGCAATAGTAGAAACTAGAAATGATCGACATAGTGCTTGCTTATTGCCAGCCACGGATTGGACGAATGAAGATAATGACGTTTTCGTTTGTTGGTTGTAGCTCAACGATAGCGCTAGCTCACCCCCTTGTCATTTTCCATATACTGTTGTTCTATTTTCGTCGTTACTAGTTTTGGACATGTTTAAGGGTCCTGTGATTCTAGCTAATCTCATTGTCATGCCTATATGGTCAAGGTTATAAGCCCGTACATACTTTTACGTAGACTTGATCATGGGAAACCCGACCCGGCAACTGGCCCGAACCCGGCCCGAAAAAGCCCGGTGCATCAGACTGGGCTCGGGTCTCAATCCGAAGGCCGGCCGTCGGGCCGGACCAGACCTGACTTTTGCATGATGTAAACACGGTCGGGCCGAGCCGAGCTCGGGCCCGATTTTGAGCTCGACGCACCGAGCCGGGCAGGGTCGGGCTCGCGCCTGGTCCCGTGGGACCAGGATTTTCCAAGCCTGGCTCGGCCTGGCCCGACGTTTGAACAGGTCTACTTCTACGTATATGTTCAATCTCTCGCCCCCTTTCTCTCTTTGCAACAACCGGGGCTGAAGTGCCTCAAACAACGAAATGATCTACCAATAGTGCCCTCCCCTTGTCTGAAGGATGCAGTGCTATCTCCAAGCTAGTCATTTTGATCCTATTGTTTTATTTTATATCATTACATGGTCCTACGTTCGCTTTTTTATTTGACGCCCTTAACTTTTGAATATGACTTTAATCATTCGTTTTATCTAAAAATTTAGTGCAAATATGCAAAAATATAAGTTATACTTAAAGTACCTTTAGTGATAAAACAAAGGACAACAAAATAAATGACATTTATATAATTTTTTGAATGAGATGAATGGTAAAAGACGTGTCCAAAATTAAAAACGTTAAATAAAAAATGGTGGGAGTACGTCACTATACTTTTTTTTGAAAGAGGGGCAGGAGAACTGCCGTCCTATTTCATTGAATAGCAGGAGAAAATAAAATACAAAACCCGTGCAAACACGTGGTACAACCACATCACTCCGCTGTAACCCTGACCAAAGCCAGACACACCTCCGGCCACTGCCGGAAACACCGCCTACAGAGTAGAAAGAAGGAATGCAGCCACACTGCTGCCACCAAGGACAAAGGCCGAACAGGAGAGAGATACGAGGGAGAAAGGGAAACATCACCAACACTTACACAACGACAAGCGACTCCTGAAGCAGTAGACCCAGCGAAAATCAATGCGCAAAACGGCGATCACGACGCCTCCAACAAGGTAGCGACGCCGAGAACCCGCCGCCGTCGCAGAGGAGAAAATAAAATACAAAACCCGTGCAAACATGGGGTACAACCACATCACTCCGCTGCAACCCTGGCCAAAGCCAGACACACCTCCGGCCACTGCCGGAAACACCGCCTACAGAGTAGAAAGAAGGAATGCAGCCACACTGCTGCCACCAAGGCCAAAGGCCGAACATGAGAGAGATACGAGGGAGAAGGGGGGAACACCACCAACACTAACACAATGACGAGCAACTCCTGAAGCAGTAGACCCAGCGAAAACCAATGCGCAAAACAGCGACCACGACGCCTCCAATAAGGTATATGATCAAGCCCTCGTCTTCTTCGCCCCTCAACTTACCATCTACACTATCCAATGACCGACCAAAAACTCATCAATTTTATGATAAATAGGTATGGATAGCACAACACTTGAACATCTACAAAATATATATATAGCTTGCATGGAAATGAATATTACACGAATGGTCTGTCTGTAAATACTTATATACACGCATACTACGTTATTGGATATGATCTGATGGCTAATCCTTGCGCGCTGACCTTTATATGCATTGGATATGTCGATATCACCTCCCTTTACTTCACAATATTATATTTTTTATGTTCAAAATGATATGGCAAAGTTACAAGCTCAATTTCAATGTTTGCAAGAGTACTGTACATTAAACGACATATATATTCTTGTGACGGATATTACAGTGTAGATTAACTCGAGGCACCTTGGCTCTATAGGCCTTGTTCTTTTTAGCGTAAAGTTGAGTTAAGTTTTATTGTAGCAAAATTTGTTATTTTTATATAGCCGATATGTTGTAATAATTTGTAACGATTTTTTTTTAAAAAAATTTAGTATCCATGTCAAAGATCTTAAAACTATTTTAAATTACATTTTTAGCCTCTTTAGACCCCTTTCCGAGGGTTCTCAAGTTTTGCTACAGTAAAACTTAATTTTATTCAACACTGAAAAAAAACAGGGCCATAAGCACTTGAAACATTGATGCTACATAAACATCGAAAGCTCTCCCTATGTGTCAATTAAGCGATTAAAACATTTTTTTGAAATTTTTTGATAAGCACGTAACAAACACACATGCTCTTGCATATTTGAAGCCACACCCTTGGCTACTGTTGAAAAGGCACACTGCCACTACTGAAAGTAGCAGCAGTTACTGTTGCAGTGTGCACATATGCCAACCACAGGCATGCATGCAAGTGACTAATCCACTGGCATTTCATAAAGCACAAGGAGAACGAAGATCCTCTCAAGCATATGCAAAGCAATAAACATCCACTAAAAGCAAACCCTAGAAAGGATCGTTTACACAAACCAGGACCTGCTAATTTGGAACGTCAGATTATATATAACTAATCAAGTTTACATTAAGTTTACATCAAGATTATCTTAATTCATTAATTTCCCTAAAATTCGTTGTGATATTTTCGTGTTTGAAACATGCAGACTCTGTTGCTACAATAAGATAGTCGCATTGGTGAGCATAGGTTAATATAGAAGGAGAAATAGTTAAAAAAAAGAGGAGCTGTACAAACCTCTCAGCCTATTAATTAAGATGAATGAAGCTTAAACAAATAGTAACAGCATGGTCTCTCCCTGGTTTTAATTAATTGGACCCACTGCTAATCATCACTCCCATTGGCAAACCATAGATTAATCCAAAGGCAAGCTAAAATAATCCCCCATAGGAAAAAAACAAAGTAAACAATTAATTGATTGATTAACTAGAGGTAGCATGCATTAGCAAGTGCTTGAAGCACTCACTGTCACTGAACTAATCACCAGATATGCTTGCTTGCACCAAACGCAGCTCATTAATTAGCTAAGCATTGCTTAATTCTCAGCTAGCTCTCGCTGGCTCGCTGCTTAGATGCATATGAGCTCGTTGCTAGCTTACTGTGGGCTTGCCTCGCCGTGGCCGGCCTCGCCGCCGTTCGCGCCGGCGCCGGCGCGGCGGTGCTGATCCATCTCGCCAGGCGGCGCTTCGTGCTGCTGCGCCTCGCCGCCGCCGCCGGCGCGGCCGCAGGAGTTGAGGGCGGTGAGCATGCCGAGGTTCGCGTCGGCTATGGCGCCGCCCATCCCGCCGGTGAAGCTGCCTCTTGACACGAACTGCAGCGGCGCCTGGACGGTGCTCCCGCCGGCGGCGCCGAACGCCCACGCCGGCTGCATCCAGAAAGCGCCGCCGCCGGCCCACATTGCAGCCGGAGCGGCGGAGGGAGGCGGCGCCGCACGGGCCTTCTGCGCAGGCTCGCCGGCGGCGGCGGCGGCGCCGTCGGGGTCTTGCCCCCGGACGGCGTCCTTGAACAGGTCGTCGGCCTCCCTGTACCGCTTCCGCATGAACTCGCCGGCGCCGGGATCTTGCGGGGCCTCTGGCGGCGGCGGGAGGAGCTGGTGGTGGAAGCCGAGCATGGTGGCGACGTCGTGCTGCTGCTGCGGCGGCGGCGGCTGGAGGTGGTGGAAGGGGGTGGCGCGGGCGGAGGGGTGGGCGGCGCCGGAGCGGAGGGAGACGGTGAGGGAGGAGAAGTTCGCCGGGATGGTCCCCGTGCCGGTGGCGGCGACGATGGCCGGCTCCGCCTGCTGCAGCAGCCACTCGATGGTCTCGCCGTCGGTCTTGTGCCCGAGCTCCCGCGTGAGCTGGAACACCCTCGCCGCGCACAGCGCCGGCATGCGTATCCGCCGCCCGCGCCCCTCCACCTTCGTGTGCCGGTCCTTGGTCGGCCGCTTCGCCGCCGGCGCCGCCACCGCCACAGCCTTCTTCTCCGACGACGACGGCGGCGGCGCCGCCGCCGCCGGCACTATGGCGAGCGACCCCATGAACGAGGAAGACGGCGGCGGTATCCCCCCGGCGGCCGCCCCGGGGTAGTAGAAGGGGTGGTGCGCAGCCGCGTTTGGGTCCGACGTGCTCCGGCTGCTGTTGGTGCTCGTGCTCGTGCTGCTCGACGTCGCCGTAGCGCCCTGGTCCATGGCACCTCAAAAGAATCAGCACAAGGTCAGCCAAGCTAGCCGCACCGCATGCGACGGCGGTGGCAACGCCCGGCCGCTCGCCGGAGCTGGGAACGAAGCGGCGGCGGGGAGGACGGCGTCGCACGTGCGTGGCACGCACGGTGGGGTGGGGTGTGGGGAGGGAGAGAGGTGTGGGGCTAAGCTGGGAGGAAGAAGAGAGAGGGAGAGGGAGAGGTCAGAGGAGGAAGAGAGGGGGGTGGGGTTGGTAGGTTTGGGTTTTTTTGATTATGGCCATCTAATAAGCATAAAAACCATTGGTTTTATTGTGCTTGGTAGGGGGATTAATTATCTTTTTTATTGTGCTTGGTAGGGGGATTAATTGGCAAGATGATGTATTGCTAGCTGTTCATCCTATCCTCATGTGGTAGCCAAGAGGTTAATCAACGCTAGATAGCTAATCCTGTTCTGATAATTTTCATACATGGTTTTTTATATAAGTTCAAACGTGAGGTTTATACGTGGTAATGCATAGCGGGATCTTAAAAAAGAAAACAATGGAATGTGCTTGGATTCTATCTTTAATGAAATCCAGCTAGCTTTAAGTAATATACTACGAATTTAAACACATCGATTATTCGCTTCTTCTTCTTGTCAACCTCTCGTAACGTAATCTTGTTTTTACTCGTGAAATTCAATGCACACTTAATCTACAATTGTGTTACCCATATTATTTTTAGTCATGTTTTTGAATATAATGTTAATTAACTCACTCCTTCTAAATTATGTAAAGCACTATGTTTTAAGTTAGCAACTGAGTTGTTCTTTATGTTTAAAATTTTTCTTGCTTTTCTACCTTGGGTTCTCTTGTAACCATTTGAATGCTCTAAGTCACGTATACAAAAGCTGAGGAGAGGAGGAAAATTTCAATTTACTCTTGGGAGTGAAACTGTGGCCTGTGACTCCTGTTAGGGTGAGTGTGGTGTAGCTAGCTGGGCAAGGCCACTCGTGGGTCCTTGGAATGATGAACCCAAAGAGCAGCGAGGCAGCGCTGCATCCTTTTCCTTTGCGCCAAGACACAAAAACTGAGAAATGCTAGACAGCCCCCTCCGGCCACCACATGCCCTCACCTCTCCTACATGTTCATCTTCCTCCGATGCATATTAAATCGAAAGTTCGCAGATTATAACAATGAGAACAAAATGCGACAATAGAAACATATAGTGAATAATGCATCAAAGGGGGGCATTGATCAAATATATATGCTAAGTTTATTAAATTGAGCTAGGAGTATAATCTACCATAATGAATGTATTTTTCTCTTATCACATGGGATGTAATTTCTACAAGACTAACACTATATTTTAGCTGATATAAGTTGATTATTGTCTTTCAACAAACATAGTTGATTATATGCAGCATTTGTCCTACATTCGAATATACAACCCACCATATTTAAAAACGTATAATATTTACACCGAACTAAAGGTCAAATACCACAGGCCATGAGCTATATCCTTGTTTGAGCATGCAGTGTGTTTTCTGGGGTAGAAAATGAGGGTCAGTGAAGCCAAGGGGAGACATCGCAGGTGCGGGGTGTCAGAGGGGGGAGCATCTAATGCTGCTGACAGCTCATCCCAGCAGCACCAACCAGGTCTCCTCACTCACTCACACACCCACAGTCACAGGAAGAGAGAGAGTGTGTGTCACAGCCTCACAGGAAGAGAGAGAGAGAGAGCCAGTGAGTGAGTGAGTGAGTGAGAGTGAGAGAGTGATGGAGCTAGGTAGCTAGCTATAGCAACAGTGCTGCCACTCCTGCATGCCGTCCCCATTTCCGAGAGCAATCATCGACCATCATAGACTAATCACGGAACGATGCTCGATCCTAGATTGATAGATTGATAGTAATTATTTAATTATAGTCCCGTCTCATCCCCGATGAGACGCTAAAGAACGACCGGCCGGGTGTTGGTTTGCTCTTAATTAGTTGCATTGGCAGCAGCATCAGCTGGCTAATCTGCTCCCTGATGCTCCATGCCATGCTTTGATTTGTTTTCTTTATGATCCCCTTCCTAGAAAAGAACGGATCAGATCCTACGTAGCCAGGACCAATTTTTTTTTTTTAAAAAAAACACACGCACACGCACACGCACACGTGTACACACCAGTTGGCAACTAATTTATCACGCAAATATAGATTAGATATTTAGTTAATGCATTAGTTAAGTATGCATCATGACCTCCGAAGGAGATATGTTCGTCGTATATAAGAGAGGCATATCATATCAGACCCACAGAAAATATTCATTCCTATTTTTTTTTTATGTTGGACAGTGACTCCAACGATACCAGATGTATAGGACAACATTCTTTTTTTTAAAAAAATCAATTTTGAATCTAGACATTTGTACCGTATGTCCTAAATTGTCAACACCGGAGATGTTGGGGTCTATCACCAATATTTTAGCCAACAATTGTTAATTCAAATGTAAGTTTCTTTTACAGATGCTTATTTTACCAAGCCCCACCTATACATATTGGCGATGATTGCCAATAATCAGCGAAATTTCTTTGATATCATTGGTCTCCATGTTTAATTACTCTTGAGTTTTTCCATGAACATAAGTACATCGTATTGGAATCGGCCACTTGCGTGAGGTCTATTCATGCCTAAATATCAAGACACAAGAAAAAAAAATTATCTTACTAGTGGAGATGAGAATATATCAACTTAAAGGGAGAGCTCATGCAGCAATTCTTTGTCATAAAGCATATGGGGATGAGAGAGCTATATGCTAGAGTCATGCGCGCATATATGTTATGTGAATTACCGCGTGTGACTTGTGATTTTCCTAGGTGCACATCTATCTCCTGACACGTTAATTCTCTTTTATTTTGGATTTTTTCGTTAGCGAGTAACCACCCATTACGGATTTTTGTGCATACGTGGAGCTCGCAACATGCATCCGTTTTGTGTGGGGATCAATTACGTCCTCAGTGATAAAGTCTTCTAGAGACGTCCAAGAGACTACTCACTCTTACTCTCGCGTTTTCAATATACTATGTTGAGTCCTCGCGCGACCTTCGCCCTTCGTCAACCTTCCTCTTTACATGCATAGGAGGGAGAGCATGAATCTTTATTGTGAGAACTTGCACGGGATAGCAACAATTAGGATTCTATGCAGTGCATCCACATAAGCCACTACTCATAATCCTCGATGTCGACTACTTCCTCTATGGCCAGCCGACCCTGTGTTGATTCCGCTCTTCGCTAATCCCTACATAAGTCACTGTTTACATTCTCGGTAGCCGTGTTTGTGGATATGGTCCATATATATATTCATTTGTAAGTATGAGTATCCTGTTGAGTATCATGTCGTTTGCTTGTTTGGTTGTTCATATGATTTTTCTTGTAATTGATTATGAAATCAAAATAATACCTAATTAATTTTCTATCACACCAGAGTGCATGTCCCAATCAACCTTCGCATGAAATGCAGAGCAAAATTAATGCATCAAGTTAACACCATGCACATAACGGCATGCATACATATTAGCTATACGGGATCGATATCGCATGCGCGTATTCTGCAACAGCTGCAGCTCCTCTATAGTTGCCCTTAACTCCTCTCTGATGGGGTCCAATCAATGTTAATTGGAGCCTTGTGGCCATGAATCAATGCACACGAGATCGAGTAGGAGTGATGCACAGGATGGGAGGTGGTTGGCATCAAGTCACTCCGACCTAGCTGCATGGTCAAACAGTCAGAGGCAATGTCTGGTCATCGTCCAATATATACTTTTAATTAAGATAATGAAAGTATTTCATGCCATGGATGGTGATCTTCAGGTTAAACATCTATAATAATATAGTAATTTATCACGCTAAAACTAGTTTAAGAAATAAAAATAAAAACCTGTACTTTTCGGCTCAAAACAAACTAGCTTTCCATGGATGGGGATGATCGTACTGACGCTAGTGGATCACTGCTTTCATGCATGGCCGGCGATGAATCATGTCATAGCTAGCTACAACTCCTTGACTGTATATTATTTGATTTCACATGGATTTGTGTCGCTAGTTCTCTTATTAGTTCATCGAGTTTTATCCTATATCTAGCTCGACGCTTTTCGGTTTAGGTGTTTGAGGTCAGGACTGACCTACACACCATACTCACCAAGTTGACAACGCCATTAAGGTCTCTATCAGTCCGTGGATCGCAAGAAGAAGAAGAAGAAGAAGAAGAAGAAGAAGAAGAAGAAGAAGAAGAAGAAGAAGAAGAAGAAGAAGAAGAAGGACAAGGCCCCTCTGTTACTGCAACAACATGCTGCGCACTCAAAACTAAAGTCTAAAGATTTGCATGAGTGGAGGAGGATCATGCATGCAGCAACACGATTACGGTTAAATGGATGTGCTTTGAAAAGTCATAGCATGCGGTTTTTTGGAATTCGAGAGAACTTATCTGTGTTTTGCAACAACCTAATATTTGCTTCATCTCATAAATTTCTAGAGCTACATGCATGGTCTCGAGAGTCAGGTCTAGCTCATCTACGTTGTTTTCAGATCTTTGAGATGCGCATTCAAGAATAAATAAATTAAAGAGTAAATTGCACCACGGGTACATGAAGTTATCTCGGGTTCTCGCCTAGTTACACCAACTACAAAACAAGACTTTAGTGTGCATAATGTTGGATTATGTTGCACTGCAGGTCCAAACCAGCCTCCAAGGCGGTTTCAAAGGTAGGACTCGCCAGCTCATCTCCCCACGTGGCCTTGGTTTTTTACATGCAGCCCCCTGCAACACAAAACTGGTGGCCTGGCATCGCCTTCACTCTCCACTCGTCTCTTTACCTACCCCATCCAGCATTTTGGCAGGACGGCAAGACCTAGGGTGTCTTGGCGATTCGCAGAGGCGACTCCGACGACGCATCGGAGGGGGAGTCCATCGGCATTGGAGGCTTGGTGGAGGCGACGACGACGACGATTGGGGGCTCAGGCATGGCTTAGTGCTCGGCCTCGCTTGTTTGTGCGGAGACGATGGCACCTCGTCTGCACGGAGAAGGCGAGGAGGCACTAGTGTACGGTACGTGTGACCTACCTCTGTGCTTGTGATGCAAATCATGGATGGTTAGATTGGATTTCGCTAGAACAATGGAAATCTTGGGGGCTGTATTAGACAATGGGGCGGGGATGAAAAATAGGGTTCATGGTACTTTGGGGGAATCGGGTCCTTGTGGGGTTTTTTTTACTGGAAATCACCAATTCTTGGTTGGATTTTGCTAGAATGGTGGGTTTCTTGGATGTGGGATAAGCCATTCAGGTGGTGCAAAAAATTAGGGTTTATGGTAGTTTGGGGGAATCGGGTAAATGTGGGTTTTTTTGGCACTAATTGCTTTCATTTTTTATTTCATCAAAGTTTAAGCAGATGACACTTCTCGTTAATTTTAGCTTATCTTTTTATGTAAGGGTACGATGCTGATGAGTTCTCTGTCGAGATCCTCCATGGTGGTTTTTTCTGTGGAGAGGAGAGGGAAGGTGAGGGAAGGTAAGCAAGGTCACCCCTTTGTTCCTCCCCATGGTTTGTCTTGGTTTTTCCGCGGGATTTGGGATGGGCTTTGGGGTCTCCCAGTGAGTTCTTCGTGTGTGCTCTTTGGGTCTCACTTGCCGGTATCAATGATTGAAGACCTCACAATTGAGGTGCCTTTCACTCTTAACTAATTTTGTCTAAATCAATAGCTATGTAATTCTCTTTCTAACTAATTCCTTTGTGCATTTACAGAGTACCATATTCAACAGTGTGCCTCCACATTTATCTCCACTTGTCCAGTCATCTTTCATTGAGGAAAATGCACCCAAAACAACTCCAGTGCCACGGACAACTGCAACTAAACAAGGCAGAGCAAGGATGAGGAAGAAAGCTAAGAAGTAGAATGGCTTGGAGGTCTTATAAAAGTTTACACAGGCTGATTTTTGGACATCCATAGCAGTTTAGATATATAGGCTAACTTTTGCTGTGTTGCTATGGTTTTTTGGACAATTGCTTGTGTGCTCTTGACCATGTTACTCATGGCAAACCAAGTGCACAGCATAGTGATGCATGATACTTGGTGTTGTGATGTCATTTATAGGCCATGTTAGTTATAATGTGTTGTTATGGACCATGTTAGTTATGGACCATGTTAATTATGGCAGTTTAGTTAATTATGGCAGTTTATAATGTGCTGTGATATGATCCGCAATGTCTGTTTTTCTGTCGTGATGCACAGAGGCATGATGTCTTGTAGATTATTGAATCTTTATGGTCCTTCAGCTAAATGTTGTTGGTGGTCTGTGGTGGTGACGATGCTTCGTGCATCCCGTAAGGAAGGCGATGGCTCAGCTGGCTCTAGGCGTCTCGCTCCCTGGCCGTGCATCTCTTATGGTGGTGGGGTCTAGAGGTTGTTTTGGGCCTGCCTTTGGCGGTGCGTCTCCCTTCGTTTCGTTCTTCGTGCATCCTGTGCGTGGGTCGTGTTCAGCGCTGTGGTGGTGGTGGGCGGCCCCTTTGCATTGCCTAGGTGGTGGCAGTCCGTTTTTTATCGGCCGTGCATCCCTTTCAGCTTTGCTAGGGGCTGCCATTTCTCTCTTGGTGTTGTACTATTGCTTTCTTCTTAATGAAATGGAAGAGCACCTGCCTCTTTTCGATCAAAAAAAGAGAAGTCATAGCATGCGTTTTTTTGGAATTCAAGAGAACTTATCTGTATTTTGCAACAACCTAAAATTTGCTTTCATCCCATAAATTTCTAGAGCTACATGGTCTCGAGATTCAGGTCTAGCTCATCTACGTTGTTTTCAGAGCTTTGAGATGCGCATTAAAGAATAAATAAATTAAAAATCAAGTCGTTTATATTCTGAAAGCAGAGATAACCAAATGCTTCCTCCATAGGATAAAAACTTTGAGTTTTAGACTTGTTCTAAATTAAATCCTTAAAACTTTATCTATAAAAATCTTTTAAACTATTTAGATTGGGTATATAAAAATCATACATGCAGATTGTCTCAAAAACACTTACATACATAATATTATATACATTTGGCGTGGATTTTATAAATAAATTTCATTGGTAATAAGTGGTCAAAGTTGTATTTTGAAGGCCGTGTCGATGTTCAAAACATCAAGTTTTTGTTATATAGAGGAAGTAAATAGATAAACCCAAAAGAACATGTTCAAAAACTTTTAAAAAAATAGAGTTGTCGGTTCGCTTTGTGGATTCCGCAGAAAAAGATGGAAGCGTTTGAAACTGTCGCTTCACTTAGAAACTACGATGATAGCCTAGTTGGTGTCAACAACAAATAGTGATAATTTTAAAAGAATTGGCAGTAAAATATCATTATCACTACCGGTTTGTGTTACAAACTAGCAGGGATAATGGAGAGAGTGTCACTGTCAGTTCATAACACAAATCGATAGTGAATTAGTGATAATGGATTGCAACTTATTTATCAGAAATCCATAACTTTTTTACAGGAGACAAAAATTGTATGAAAATTTTAGTGCTCAACGAGATCTGCAACTCTGTAGTTGACAACCTTTTTTATTAAAGTCATTTAGATACCCAAATAATAGTTAAAGTATTCAGACAGCAAAGATCAAAAGGAAAACATATCCCAGCAATCGTTGATAGGTAAAAGATGGGAATAAAGCTTCGTACAAAATGAGAGGTCACGGGTTCGTTCATATCTTGTGCAATTTTAAAATTGCACGGCGTGCAGTGCTGTGATCGTGTTAACGTGGATATAGTAATACCTGGGTGTAAGAATTTTTCTAAGCTTTTCTGAAGCAAAAATTGAAACGTAAGTTCAAAAACCGACAGAAAAAGCAGTTTTTGAACAGACAATGAAAGTTTTTTTTTGTAGTCGTGACTAAGGCCCTGTTCTTTTGGGTTGATCTAAATGGGTGAAATGACTGAAATTCGAGAGCTTCTCGAGATAGTCTCGAGATTCGGATACATTTCGTTTGACTTGCTTTTAAAGCATTAAGACCCATCTTCAAAACAACGAAAAAACTAAAAAAACTCAAAATATTTGTGTTTTCAAAACGTAGATAAGTCGTTAAGCTGTTAAGCCGTTAAGCTGAAAAGAACTGGGCCTAAAACTAAATCACCAACAATATATACAGATGTGAAAAACATCTTCCTCAAAAACATAATGCCAATGATCTCACATAATTTGCGTCAATCATATGCATGTTAATAGGTACCGGGTAGATGTAATTGTACATCTCTTGATAATGGCATAAATCTCAGCCTCCACACATATATAAGACGTACACCGTCAGGCTCTATTCTTTTCAGCTTAACGGCGCTGTTTCGAGGATGGGTCATAACACTTTAAAAAGTAAGTTAAACGAAATGGATCCGAATCTCAAGACTATCTTCAAAAAAACTCTCAAAATCCAGTCATTTCAATCGTTTAACTCTTCAGCCGCTCATATCATCAGCTCAAAAGAACGGAAAACTATACCTGTGCTAGCTAGCTGAAACTCCAAAAAATCATCAACCTTGAGTAAGCCATATGCTGCGACGGATCGGCCGTGTGCACGCACGCATCATGCATGAAAAGCAGCTCTCCTTGCAGAACTGATGAGAGGCAGCGGAATCACTTATGATCATCAGCTCGCAGCAGCAGCAGCTGCTGCTGCTGCAGCCAGCAGCTGGGCTCGCTCGTGTACACACACGCATGCGTTGCAAATGGACGCGCACAAGAGTTCACCCCTAACGATATTAAAGATTCCTCTGTGCGACCCCAGCGCTGAACAAACTCCCAGTCTCGCACGTGTGCATGATGCATGCATGCGTGCGCGTGTACAGCGAGTTAATGCGGCGCCAGTACCCCCAAACGTGCCAATCCGTCCATGGGCGCGCGCGTGCTACGATCTCATTGATCTTCGCAACAGATTCATGGAAAAGAATTACTTCTTCCGATCATAAAAACAAGTTGTCGTTAACTTTTATACATACTTTTGACCATTCGTTATATTTAAAAAACTACATAATTTATTATTTATTCTGTTATGATTTGTTTTATCATTAAAGATACTTTAAGCATAATTTATATTTACATCACATTCACATCGACACGCACATATTGCACAATGACAACCGCAATTCATCGATACATAACCACGAGGTCGGTCTATATTGACATACAAGTCCACATATCGTCCAATCCATCACGAGTGCAAAAGGAGTAGGTTTGTCACCTTGCTATCGACTAAGGAATGGTTGGTAGGTAAAGCAAACGCGGGCCCTACATAGCGGCGAACCAAAATTCTACCGCGGAACCCAAGGACGCCCTGCAAATAATTGGTCATAGATTAAGTTACCTTATGACGCACAATGCAGCGGAAGACGAGTTGATAAAACCGGTTCGATTGATTTGTGTGTAGTCATACAGAAGTAGTCGTCCATGGAGATCCCAGCACCTCATACTCGCTGGTCAGCAACCTTCCACAAGGTGTGCCGTGCCCGAACCCTTCGCCGTGGAGGTCGTCGACGAGCTATACGGGCTTGCCGTGATTCGTGACCTTCCTAAGCAGTCCACCTTCAAACGGACTCTCTGGGCACATTCAAACTCTGTTTTCGTTGTTCTAGCACTCGTTGGAAAGCTAACAAAATTATGTCTGCGAGCAGATTTCATCTCCTTCTTAGGTTTGCATCGATTAGCCCCACAAGCATATCACCTCTACAGTATCCACACATACAGGGATTGGAATCCGTCCATATGCAGTGCGCTAGCACCATCACATATAAACAAGGAAGACAATGGCTAGGGTTTGGTGGAGAGAGACTTACGGGTATCTCATACTAGCCTCTCCGCCATCTCCCTTTACATAACGCCCACTATTGGGCCCTTTACGCTAGAGGCCCAACAAGGTCCACGCCTACATCATATGTAGCCCGCGCTATCAATAAGCCCGCAAAATATGCAACTCATAATTTTTATTTGGGCATATCCCAATAGCTACAATTCCCAACCTCCTTAAATGTGTGACCCTAAAGGTTCATGTGCAACTCGCCAATGGACCCAGAACAATTTTTCCAATCCACAGATCAATAGCGTGTATCTAGCAACACATATTGACTCCCGAATGCAAAAAATATTCACATCGGCTGAATCTTGATACACTCGTACATACTGATCCCATTGCCACACGATACCAGTCATGCTCAAGGCGAGATGCGCTACCCTTGTTAATAGCTCGTCCATTTCACTCGTTGCATCCTGTGAGGTGGTGGCGTCTAGTTTGCGTGTTGTCTTAGGCCTCTTGGTCGTGCTTCCTTTGTGGTGGTGACGGTTCATCGAGCATCCCGCATGGCGGTGGTCTGTGGTGGTGACGATGCTTCGTGCATCCCGTAAGGAAGGCGATGGCTCAGCTGGCTCTAGGCGTCTCGCTCCCTGGCCGTGCATCTCTTATGGTGGTGGGGTCTAGAGGTTGTTTTGGGCCTGCCTTTGGCGGTGCGTCTCCCTTCGTTTCGTTCTTCGTGCATCCTGTGCGTGGGTCGTGTTCAGCGCTGTGGTGGTGGTGGGCGGCCCCTTTGCATTGCCTAGGTGGTGGCAGTCCGTTTTTTATCGGCCGTGCATCCCTTTCAGCTTTGCTAGGGGCTGCCATTTCTCTCTTGGTGTTGTACTATTGCTTTCTTCTTAATGAAATGGAAGAGCACCTGCCTCTTTTCGATCAAAAAAAGAGAAGTCATAGCATGCGTTTTTTTGGAATTCAAGAGAACTTATCTGTATTTTGCAACAACCTAAAATTTGCTTTCATCCCATAAATTTCTAGAGCTACATGGTCTCGAGATTCAGGTCTAGCTCATCTACGTTGTTTTCAGAGCTTTGAGATGCGCATTAAAGAATAAATAAATTAAAAATCAAGTCGTTTATATTCTGAAAGCAGAGATAACCAAATGCTTCCTCCATAGGATAAAAACTTTGAGTTTTAGACTTGTTCTAAATTAAATCCTTAAAACTTTATCTATAAAAATCTTTTAAACTATTTAGATTGGGTATATAAAAATCATACATGCAGATTGTCTCAAAAACACTTACATACATAATATTATATACATTTGGCGTGGATTTTATAAATAAATTTCATTGGTAATAAGTGGTCAAAGTTGTATTTTGAAGGCCGTGTCGATGTTCAAAACATCAAGTTTTTGTTATATAGAGGAAGTAAATAGATAAACCCAAAAGAACATGTTCAAAAACTTTTAAAAAAATAGAGTTGTCGGTTCGCTTTGTGGATTCCGCAGAAAAAGATGGAAGCATTTGAAACTGTCGCTTCACTTAGAAACTACGATGATAGCCTAGTTCGTGTCAATAACAAATAGTGATAATTTTAAAAGAATTGGCAGTAAAATATCATTATCACTACCGGTTTGTGTTACAAACTAGCAAGGATAGTGGAGAGAGTGTCACTGTCGGTACATAACACAAATCGATAGTGATAATGGATTGCAACTTATTTATTAGAAATCCATAACTTTTTTACAGGAGACAAAAATTGTATGAAAATTTTAATGCTCAACAAGATCTGCAACTCTGTAGTTGACAACCTTTTCTATTAAAGTCATTTAGATGCCTAAATAATACTAGTTAAAGTATTCAGACAGCAAAGATCAAAAGGAAAACATATCCCAGCAATCGTTGATAGGTAAGATGGGAATAAAGCTTCGTACAAAATGAGAGGTCACGGGTTCGTTCATATCTTGTGCAATTTTAAAATTGCACGGCGTGCAATTAATGCTGTGATCGTGTTAACGTAGATATAGGAATACCCGGGTGTAAGAATTTTTCTAAGCTTTTCTGAAGCAAAAAATTGAAACGTAAGTTCAAAAACCGACAGAAAAAGCAGTTTTTGAACAGACAATGAAAGTTTTTTTTGTAGTCGTGACTAAGGCCCTGTTCTTTTGAGTTGATCTAAACGGGTGAAATGACTGAAATTCGAGAGCTTCTCGAGGTAGTCTCGAGATTTGGATACATTTCGTTTGACTTGCTTTTTAAAGCATTAGGACCCACCTTCAAAACAGTAAAAAAACGAACTCAAAAAACTCAAAATATATGTGTTTTCAAAACGTAGATAAGTCGTTAAGCCGTTAAGCTGAAAAGAACTAGGCCTAAAAACTAAATCACCAACAATATATACAGATGTGAAAAGCAGCTTCCTCAAAAACATAATGCCAATGATCTCACATAATTTGCGTCAATCATATGCATGTTAATAGGTACCGGGTAGATGTAATTGTACATCTCTTGATAATGGCATAAATCTCAGCCTCCACACATATATAAGACGTACACCGTTAGGCTCTTTTTTTTTTCAGCTTAACGGCTTATCTATATTTTGAAATGACTTATGCTTTGGGTTTTTTAGTATTTTTTTTGCTGTTTCGAGGATGGGTCATAACGCTTTAAAAAGCAAGTTAAACGAAATGGATCCGAATCTCAAAACTATCTCCAAAAAAACTCTCGAAATCTAGTTATTTCAGTCGTTCAACTCTTTAGCCGTTTATATCAGCTCAAAAGAACGGAAAACTGTACCTGTGCTAGCTAGCTGAAACTTATATCATCATCAACCTTGAGTAAGCCATATGCTGCGACGGATCGGCCGTGTGCACGCACGCATCATGCATGAAAAGCAGCTCTCCTTGCAGAACTGATGAGAGGCAGCGGAATCACTTATGATCATCAGCTCGCAGCAGCAGCAGCTGCTGCTGCTGCAGCCAGCAGCTGGGCTCGCTCGTGTACACACACGCATGCGTTGCAAATGGACGCGCACAAGAGTTCACCCCTAACGATATTAAAGATTCCTCTGTGCGACCCCAGCGCTGAACAAACTCCCAGTCTCGCACGTGTGCATGATGCATGCATGCGTGCGCGTGTACAGCGAGTTAATGCGGCGCCAGTACCCCCAAACGTGCCAATCCGTCCATGGGCGCGTGCGTGCTACGATCTCATTGATCTTTGCAACAGATTCATGGAAAAGAATTATTTCCTCCGATTATAAAAACAAGTCGCCGTTAACTTTTATACGTACTTTTGACTATTTGTTTTATTTAAAAAATTACGTAATTTATCGTTTATTTTGTTATGATTTTTTTATTATTAAAAATACTTTAAGCATGATTTATATTTACATCACATTCACATCGACACACACATATAGCATAATGACAACCGCAATTCATCGATACATAACCACGAGGTCGGTCTATATTGACATACAAGTCCACATATCGTCCAATCCATCACGAGTGCAAAAGGAGTAGGTTTGTCACCTTGCTATCGACTAAGGAATGGTTGGTAGGTGAAGGAAACACGGGCCGTACACAGCGGCGAACCAAAATTCTACCGCGGAACCCTAGGACTCCCTGCAAGTAATTGGTCATAGATTAAGTTACCTTATGACACGCAATGCAATGGAAAACGAGTCAATAACTCCGTTTTCGACGTTCTAGCACTCATTGGAAAGCTAACAAGATTATCTGTCTGTGAGCAGATTTCATCTCCTTCTTAGGGTTGCATCGATTAGCGCCACAAGCATAGCACCTCTACGGTATCCACACATGCATACAGAGATTGGAATCCGTCCATACGCAGTGCGCTAGCACCATCGCGCAAACGAGGGAGACAATGGCTAGGATTTGGTGGAGAGGGACTCACGGGTATCTCATACTAGCCTCTCCGCCATCTCCCTTTACATAGCACCCACTATTGGACCCTCTACGCTAGAGGCCCAACAAGGTCCATGCCTACATCATATGTAGCCCGCGCTATCAATAAGCCCGTAAAATATGCGACTCATAATTTTTATTGAGCATATCCCAACAGCTACAATTCCCAACCTCCTTAAATGTGTGACCCTGAAGGTTCATGTGCAAGTCGCCAATGGACCTAGAACAATTTTTTCTAATCCACAGATTAATAACGTGTATCTAGCAAATGTATTAACCCCCGAATCCAAAAAATGGTCACATCGGCTGAACCTTGATACACTCGTACATACTGATCCCATTGCCACGCGATACCAGTCATGCTCAAGGCGAGATGCGCTACCCTTATTAATAGCTCATCCATTTCACTCGTCAATGTAATGGATATTTGGAGATAATGTGATTATGTAATCACACTGGCATGGCCATGTACTTCCTTATCCATCCACGCCGAGGGGTCCAGAGGTATATCTCCCGTTATCTAGGAGGGGCAAATTTCATCTTGATAATCGCACCCTGGCTATGTTTCGTGGCATACCTAGTTGTCAGCGTATTTTAGCCGGCAGGTTTTTCAAGGAACTAATCCGATGTTCGGTAATGGGGGTTTGTGTAGTTAGATCACCTCTCTTTTCTCATCGGTCAAGAATGGAACAAGAACCCTCAAGAACACACGAGGTTTACCCAGGTTCATGCCCCTAGAGTGGGCAACAACCCTAGTTCTGCTTGAGCTCTTGTTGCTTGTGTATATTGTGATTCACCAGAGGGACCTCTCCCTTACAAATGCACCCCCAACTTTATATACACGGAGGCTGGTTTGGTAAAGGGAAAGGGAAAATACATTTATTGGTTCGGTCACTGTAGACATTACTCTTCTCGGTCTCTTAGTCTGCGCCGCCATTCCCCCACCCTCACTCTGACAGAGGGACAAGTTGGATGGGACAGCGCAGCCCATCTATCCCGAGCGCCTCACTGCCATGCCCTAACTTGTGCAGGCGGGTCAGCCACAGCGTAGCTAACGCCACTAGCGAGGCGAGGACAATCATGCTGTCAGATGCCCCACACGCCTCGTCAGACCTGTTCCTTCGCATTAAATGACCTAGAGTTGGTGCATCCCTTAGAAATCCTTAACAAGGAAGCTTCCTCCCACCTTCGTGTTGTATTCTTGATAACAGGGCCCACACGCCCTCTATTTCACCTACGTGAGTGCCCGTCCGCCTGCTCGTCGGCTGCCACGTGTCTCGATCGCCCGACACCTTGGGCGTGATCGCCCATTTGTTCGCTGAGCTGCCACATGTCCTGGTTGCCCATATTCTGAGGTCTGCTCGCCCACCTGCTCGACGGGCTTCCACGTGTCCTGGTCGCCACTCGGTAACGGGGTCTATACACCCTCCTGCTCAAGTTGGATAACTTAAGCTCCACGTGCTTTCTTTCGGACCTTACGATGGGTCCCACCTAACAACAGTGGAGAGGGCACCCTGGTGTTGTATACACCGACACCAGTAATCACCCTTATAACTGCCCAGTTATGATATAGCGTGTAATGACACCAAATCATACGAAACCATATGCTAGACATCCATGATGATCTCAGGTCTAAGGACCATATAGGTGGACCACTCAAGACTGCTAATGGCACTTTAAGAGATCAATCTCACAACGTCTCAGAAGTGGGCCTGTCCAACCACCCATGTTCTTCAACATGTGTCCATATTATTGATTTGATATCTTCATATCAATAATCCGGGAACATGGTCACTATAAATACATGTGCTGATCTTATAATCATGATAATGGTTCAAATTATGATACGACCAGAAACCCATTTAGAATAACATCATAGTCATACTTGTTGATCCATACTGATAATGTTATTTAAGGAACCTGGATAATAAGTTATCCCTTATAAACATAAAAGTGATAGTGTCATCTCCAAAATAGCCTAATCGGGTCATCATTTATATTTTATCCGCGTGCACTAAAGCTTACCAACCGGATATCCAATATCCAATACTCATGAGCGTCTTTCATAAAGATTGTGGTAATATTTGTCTAGGTTGAAACTCTTTTCAGCTTCAGAACCTCCATTAAGTAATGGTTTGGAAGTAGTGCACAATGTAACCATTACATGCCACATTCCTTCACTTCCAAAATGCACATTCATTATATTTCATAAATATTTTAGAATTTTTCTAAAGAACATCCAGTGACATTCACCCGGATTAGATTGATATCTGCATATTCGGTGACATTTACCTGAATGTGCAGGGCATGAAAACCCCCATTTTTTTGAAATTATTAAGCTCATCAAGTATCAAAAGGTGAATCTTGCTATCGAATGTGACGTAAGCAAGAACCAAATCCTAGTTGAACCATTCAACATTATGTCAACGTATAGACCTAATCCAATTAGCTTTTCAGATCTATCTCTATAGACTATAATGTCAAAGTTTCCAGTATGTCCCAAAGTATTTCATAAAAGAACGATTTATTAATCAAGACATGGCAAATTCATAAAATATTATTTTTGATCAACTATATGGCATACATATTTAATATTAAAAAAATCAGTACGCTCCACTTACCTTTGATGAACTAGCCAAACAATTTGACGTTTTATCAAAACAAATATTTAACTTTCATATGCTTTTTTCAGAAACTTGCATACTTTAGCACTTCATGGATCATCAAAACCTCGAGGCCTTGTCAAAAACACATTCTCACTTAGGTCTCTTCTAGAGAGAGCCGTTTTGATATCCATATTGCATATCAAATATGCAACAGCGGCTAGATAAATCCAGACAACACCAAGCGAAACAATTAAGTTCAAAACATAATTGTCACATATAGCTTGTTCTAAATTGAACTATCAGAGTATAGGCTACTTCATCATAAGTCTTAACCTTATCATATGCCTTGTTTGTTTCAGATTAAATTAAATTAACTGAAAATTTGTTATTTTTGTATAAGTCAAATAATGTAATGTTTTGTAGTCATTCTTGTGGGAATTTAAACAGTACTTCTTAAAGTTTGTAAAATATTTTTTCATAATTTTTTGAACTCGTTAAAACGTATTTTGAGGGGGTAATTTGCTACAGTAAAACGCAACTCTACATTAATCTGAAACAAACAAGGCCATAGTCCGACAACAATTGCCATCCCCTAAATTCGGTAGCCTCATATACAGGCTTCCTTTAAAAAGATTCTCTCCCTATATTTCTCCCATTTCCAACAGTGTTCCCTAAATGGAGAATTGTATAGGGGAAGGAGAGAGAATCACTACATATAAGGGAATGAAGAGAAATTATCTATTTTAGGGAACGGAATAGGGAACACTGTTGGAGTTGGTTAGGGAGAGCTAGTCGTGATTAGTTGTTAATCGATGACTAATAATCTACCCTTCTTATAGACACTGTGCAGCAGGGGCCGCACCAAAGTTGGTCAGGGCGTCCTCGATCAGGGCGCTAGTTGTGAGTGGTTAGCCCCCTAGAACTCGGTCATGGTGGTTAGCCATCGAGATCATATCCAACAATGGCAGAGCAGCGAGGCCAGCGAGGAGCCTACCAATGGCAGCGATGTCGCCATGTCGCCCGGCGGCCGGGACGATGAACCGGAGGTGGTGCCGCTTTGTCCATGGTAGTCGCCATGGAGTAGGAGGTGTAGCGGTAGAGCACCATGATCGTGGGTGAAGCTCTAGGGGGGCAGGTGACCTGGCGCCTGCACAGAGGCATCTACACTTCTGCAGCAGCACGCAGCCAAGCTCATTTATCGTCAGGATATAAGATATAGGAATATAGTGCTTGATGGAGATGACAAATCGATAGCTATTCTATTCGGACCGGAAGTCGCTTATAGGCTGTTTGGTGGCCTTCTCAGTTGAAGCAGACTGTATGAGCTAAGCTAGGCTAATTGGAGCTAGGCTGAGATGATGCAAATGGTTGTTGTTTGGTTAGGTGCATGAGATTGTACAGACTGCGTAGACAGGTACGCGGCGCGCATCCTAAAATTCTGTCCAGTGCAACTATCATATGTCAACACTCCTTTAGTTCATATGTCATTCAGCTCTTCTATCAGGAGTTGCAAGAATAGGTCTAAGTTTTTACCAGGAGACCTAGGACCAGGAATGATAACAGAAAGAAACATATACTCTTCCTTCATACAGAGTTGAGACGGCACGTTGTAAGGGATAGCAAAAACCGACCAACATGAGTATGGGTGTGCGGTCATATTAAAAGGTGTGAACCTATCGGTCGCGAGGCCGAACCGCACATTTCTAAACTCCGCCGCGAAATCGGGATACTGTTGGTCCAAGTGCCTCCAGGCTTCTGAATCTGACGGATGGACCATCACGCCCTCCTTTCTACGTTTACCCTCTTTGTGCCACCTCATATGTCTTACCGTGAATTTGGACATGTACAGATGTTGGAGGCGTTGAGTGATCGGAAAGAAACGAAAGGTTTTCTAGGCCACCGTCGTTTGTCTCTTTGCACCATCTCTACCTTTAACTTCTATGTACCGACTTTTATTGCAATGCTTACAACGAGTCAGTCCAGAATCAGCCTTCCAGTAAAGCATGCAGAACTTTGGGCAATAGTCTATCCTCTCGCACAGCATGCCCAACACGCTGAGAAGTTTCTTCGACTCGTAAAGTTTCGAAGTCATCCTATGTCCACTAGGAAGCAGGCTATCTATCAATTTGCAAAGGTCGTTGAAGCAATTGGCTGAGAAATTGTACTTTGTCTTCGCCACCGTGAGACGCACCACTACCGAGAGTACAGTCACATCAATATGCTCATGGAGCGGCAACTTGGCAGACTCGAGGAGTTTCTCAAACTGTTCAGCAAGTGGCTCGGACTCTTCCTCGGGGGAGAGATCGAAAGCCCGAGCTGCATCATCCGTGAGCCCGTCCATGTAAGTGCAAGTGACCTTGTGTGATTTTGGTGATTAATGACAAACACATTTAATGACAATGCTTGGTTTAATGCTTATTTAATGACATACTCAAATATGCTTATTGCTTTGAGACTAATATGTTTATTGTCAAGATTGCTTTAGTCTCATCCCATTTAGAGGAAAATCATATATGTCAAGTGGACAAACTATTCATTATAAAAGGTACGTCTTATGCTAATCATTTCAATGAGACTAACACACTTGGTTGCTTATCTTTCGTAGTCTAATTTATGCAAATAAGATGGATTACTAATTGAGGTATACAACTCTTTTATGTAAGCACATGCTATTGGTTAATTAGATTTATGCTCGTAATATCTTGTCGTATTTTATTTGGGCATAAATATATTATGAACATGTTGCTTACTCGACAAGATCTTTTATATTATATGCTATGTATTAGCGATCATCTAGTCGGTGCATTAGATAAACTGCACCGTGTTTAAATAGCTTTGTGCATGTAGGCTTTCCGTGAACGTTCTCATACGCACTTAATTTAGTGAATTTTAATAAAGATTGGTTCGCAACTTCTCTCTTGATTTGAATATGAATTTGCACATGTGTAAGTCATGAATATATTCGCATGTGCATCATTAAGTGAAGTTGTGATTACTAAATCATCTCTATAGTGCATATAGATCAAACACATATTTACCATGATGCGCTTAGTAAAGACCTTTCTTGTGCCAAGTGTTTTTATTTGTGTTGTGCTTATTTACGTGAAATACTTGGACATTTAATCGCTCATGAATATCAAACTTATCCATATTTATTGAGCTTTTGGACTAATGTATTTCATAAGAGAGTTGAAAAGAATTAGGTCCTATGAGTTTGTGTGATGACCAAGGAACGTTGAAGGATGACGGTTAAGTCAAGGTCACCAAGACGATGATGTCACCAAGAGTTGTGTACTAAGTCAAGGTAGATTTGGCGGGATGATCGTCGAGGAGGATGATCGAGGCAAAGTCGGTCATGGTCGACGGGATGATTGTCGAGGAGGATGATCGAGGCAAAGTCGAATGGGACGAGAATCGCATGAGGTGAATCAAGTCAAGTTGACAAGACGAACACGCCATCAATTATTTAGTAAAGGTCATCATACACAATACATCAAGGGTGCTCAAATCTAACAACATCGTTGAACCTCAAAATAAAGAAAGAAGACGGCAAGTGGTTTATCCTAAAACTTGTATGGTTTTATTTATAAGTTGAGTCTAAGGATTGCCGTACTATTAAAAGAGATGCAGCGTTGAATGGCTTAGATATGTCTTGGGTGCTCAAGTGATCAATCTTTGAGAGAGATCGAGGGAAAGGAGTGTTGGTGGTGTTGGAAAGTGGGAGATTTAGGTCTTTCGTGGCTTCCTTTGTGGTTGCTGCTCCTATCCTTTGGGTTTTAGGCAGTGAGACCTTGTGGGTTGTGTAGCCCTTGCTCCTAGCTTTCCGTAGAGCCCAAGATCACCGAAATCGAAGTTCGGAGTCAAAAGTTACGCCCGTTTCCGTCAATAGCTGTGTGCTGTATCGGACTATCCGATGTTGGATCGGAATGTTCCGATTGACCCCTCTCTGTCTTCGGATACAAAAATATCGGAACTATCCGATATGAACATCGGACTATCCGATATGAATTTGATCTTTTGGTGTTGTATCTAGTTGGAACCTCTCTAGAATCATTCCAGGACTTCAAAAATAGCCGTTACTCCAAATTTCTCTCACTTTCATATCAGAACATTCCGATGTTAACATCGGACTATCCGATATCTGTCAGCTTCAAACAGCTAGTTTCTTTGTGAGGCTATTTAGGGCCTTCCTCTTTCCCACGGGCTAGGGTTGCCTCCCACAACATTTTTGAGCAGAACTTCCAAGCAACCTAGGGCTTCTTGCCCTCTCCACTCTAGATCTAAGTGATCCTCTTTGTGAGAAGAGTTGGGGGAGGGTGCGAGTGCTTAGTGAGAAGAAGTCGATCTTTGAGCATTTGAATTCATCTCCAAGTTCGTTCTTTGTGTGCATTTGTTACTCTTGGAGGTTGAGGACTCCTAGACGGCTAGGAGTCGACCACGAGCCACTGGTGCTTTGTGTGGTGAGCCGTGCAAGTTTGTGAAGGTGGATTCCGCCTCCGGAAGGGAAGGAATCAAGGAGTAAACCTGGGGGTCTTGGTGCGAAGGGTTGAAAGAGACCCGGGCTCAAGTGTGACCGAGCCTACCTCAACGGAGACGTAGGATCCCCTCAAGGATCCAAACTTCGGGAACAAATCTTCGAGTCTCCACTTCACTCTTGGTTTTCCCCTTGACTCTAGCTTGATTTACTTTGATTTATTCTTATACTTGTTGTTGGCTAGCACCATCGTGTGCTATTACGCTATCTTGTGTTGTGGATTTGATTTTGGTGCAGGTATCCATATCGGACTATCCGATATCCACATCGGAACATCCGATATTATTTTCCGCTGTGTTTTAAAAGGTTGAAAATTTGTAACGCCTATTCACCCCCTCTAGACGACATCCCGATCCTTTAGAATCAAATGTGTCGCGCATGTGGTTGTTGCTGCATCCGCGGAGCCTGGCTATGGGGAAACGCTCAATTTGGTCGTATTTTCAGAGCCTGGCCCAAAGGGGTTAATTGCATCTGTAGAGCCTGGTTCAGATGGGTGAGAAGACAACCAAACACCCTAGTTTTGTATCTCTAGATGCAAAACTCCTTGGATGCAGGCAACCAAACAGCCTATTAATTACTCGGTTTCGGAGCTGTGGCCTCCTGGGACAAACAAACTACTACCATCTAGCAGTTAAACACGTTCGAGGACAAACAAACTACTATCAACTAGCCATGGTATTTTATATCAAGAGATGTTTGATTGTCCCATAGAAAGCTCTGTTTGAAAATTATCGATTATATTCTTCGAGTATTGAAAATTCCAAAATAAGCTAAAGTTTTCATTTTTGTTCTTTAATCATGGTCAATATGTTGGTAAAAAAACTTTGCAACCAAACAGCTGGTAGTTCAAAAAAATACCACTGTTTCAATGGGATTGATAAAACTATGGTATTTTTGTAAAACAATTGGTAAACCATAGTATTGTAAAATCATGGTTTTAATTTTAAACAGGGCCATTAATCGATGACTGCTGAGGAAACAACCGCACTTCAGCAACTCAGTGAAAAACCGTATTACAAATATTTTAGATGCCTGTTTCGGACGGTTAGTAATAACAGTTCTAATGTAGCTTTTTTCGAGACAGCGGGAGTTTGGCGCACGCACGAATCCCATTTTTTTTGTTGTACACATGGGCCGTTCTTTTTTGCTTTTATTTTTTACCTTTTACGTGGTAGGCCCAACATACGAACGAGCCAGCCCAGCCCATTTCCGATCTAGAGAAGAAACCTAGTAAATCTTGGCCGGCAACTTGGCCCGTCAGCCCGGCCCTGTTCGGTTCGGTTCGCTACTATAATATATTTATTTAGTTTTATATATGTATTTTTTTAGGGACACAACTCGAGGGGTAGGCGCACACACGCATGCACCTAGACACACACACTAGAAACAGCTGCTGCTCCCGAAGGAGCAGACCTTAGACATCGGATGCATGCGTGTGTGTACCCTCAACACTTATTGCTCTTGGGATTAAATCCCAAAACCACCGTGGGAGCTAGGGGTCGAACCCCCGATCGGCTGGGAGCCCACATTGCTCCCAACCAACTGAGCTACGCTCAGCTCTCTTATATATGTATTTATATATATTTTTTGTTATGATAAATAATATATTTTTTTATTTAATTTATAATGTATATTTGCGAAGAAAAATTGTTTTTCTTAATTTATATATATATTTTTAATAAGTTAAACTGTCCAATAAAAATTTGGGCCGCCCGGTTCGGCCCATGTGGCCGGCTTTACCACTCACTAGCATAAAGTCACAAACCCTAGCTGCTGCTCAGTCGCCTCGGGTTGTTCTTACACCCGGAGAAGTATCATGAAGGGTATTCATCTTATTAAAAAGGGAGTCATTTGGAGAGTAGGAAACGGTGCCTCTATTGACATTTGGAAGGACCCCTGGTTGTCAAGGAGAAATTGCAGATTTGTCCAGTCTAGCAGAGGTAGTTCTATTCTCACCAAAGTTTGTGATCTGATTGATCCAGTTCTTGGAGGATGGGATTTTGACCTTCTGGTCCAAACATTTAATGAGGACGAGGCAGAACTTATAAAGGGAATTCCAATCCAAGAACAGGCAGAAGATTTTCTTGCTTGGCATCCTAATGAAAAGGGGTTGTTTTCAGTTAAATCGGCTTATCTTTTTCATCAGGAGCTGATGAGGCAAGATTTGGGGCAGCTCGAATCCTCTAGAGGAAGGGGTGCTAATTTTAAGTGGAGGAAAATCTGGAATTTAAAGCTTCCAAGTAAGTACAAGCACTTTCTCTGGAGATTTGTCCTAAATAGCCTCCCTCTCAAGACAAACCTTGCAAGGAGGGGTCTAATCCCTGAAACGTTGTGCCCTTTTTGTTCTCGGCTTGATGAGGATGGAGCCCATCTGTTCTTAAAATGCAAAAAAGTGAAGAAAGTTTGGAGAGGTCTTTCCTTGTAAGGTCTCAGGTTAAATTGTTGCAAGCTCAATTCCCCAGAAATGCTTTTGGAGGAGGTTTGGAAGAGTGATACCCATATTCAATTAAAGGTGGTTATTCTTCTTAGCACCTGGTGGTACTGTAGGAACAAATTGGTCCATGAGAAGAGAAGTTTTACTACTGATCAGATTTTGCATCAAGTGATTTATAAATTGCTAGAGCTGGACTTTTGGATGGGTGAGGATGTTAATCACTGCTTCCCTCCTAATTTCAAAATTTGGAAGCCTCCTGATAAGGGTCTTTTGAAGCTGAATGTAGATGGTTCTTTTCTGGCTGAAGCAAGAAGTGGAGGTTGGGGTGTTGTGGCTAGGGATGATCAAGGCCAGATTGTTATGGTTGCTGCAAGGAAACTTGATCACTTACTTGATGCTACCCAAGCAGAAGCTTTGGCATGTTTCTCAGCTCTACAGATTGCTTCAAGCCTGGGAATGTTGAGAATTATACTGGAAACTGATGCTCTCAATGTTCAAAGAGTGCTCTCTGAAGAAGAACAAGATCTTAGTGTTAATGCTGTTTTGTTTAATGATATAAGGTTGTATGCTGCTTTTGAGTTTGTGTTGTTAGGAGTGGTGAGAATTGCAGCTTGTATTGAATGGGCCCCAAATAGGCTGGATAAATACATGTACAAGAGAAGAGAAATTAAACAGAAAACCCCTTATACATGTGCTATTTTAACACCCCCCTCCTCAAACTCATCGTGGATGTACAACACTGACACCTGGACTGCCACGTCATTGCCACATCACACATGGTGAACACCTGGACTGCCACGTCATTGCCAAGTCAGCAAAAATTCTACATGGCTGCCACACAAGTAAGAAAACCCTAAAACCACCCACTGACCTGGTCAATAGGCTATTTTGGTCCGGTTTTGCTACATGAGGGGCCTCACAAGTCCGATATTGAGATTTAGGGACCAAAGTGATCCCGCGGACATAGTTGAGGGACCAAATCGACACCTTTTCCTTTGCAAAATGGCAAAAATATAAGTCACACTAGAAGGCCATGCAGATGCTTAGAGAGATGTTTAAAAATGAAAACCGTTTTTTGTCACATATGATTAACATATTGTGTTTCAATGAGGAGGAGAGATGCTGCATCAACGCTTAGAGGATATTTAGACCCAGTTCTTTTCAGCTTAACGATTTATCTACGTTTTGAAAACACATATGCTTTGAGTTTTTTATTCCCAGGTCGGCGAGAAGCCACCGAAGCCACGCGACCTCAGCTGTCACAGAGGCCAAAGCACGAAGCTCAGCCTCAGTACTGGAGCGAGAAACAGCAGACTGGCGCTTGGTCTTCCAGGAGATAAGGAAAGAACCAAGGAAGCACAGTATGCTGAGACTGACTTGCGCTCCACAGGATCGCTAGCCCAGGTAGCGTCCGAGTACGCCTGAAGCTGAAGAGGACTGGAGCTCGAGAAGAACAAGCGACGGTCAGCAGTGATGCTGAGACTGACTTACGCTCCACAGGATCGCTAGCCCAAGTAGCGTCCGAGTACGCCTGAAGCTGAAGCGGACAGGAGCTAGAGAAGAACAAACGACGGTCGGCAGTACCTCGAAGGTAGCGAAGAACCCGAAGGAGGTGGCCGTAGTGCACACTGGTGGGAGAAGCCATGACCTGGCTAAGGATGTGCACAGCGTGGGAGGCATCCGGGCGAGTGATGCCAAGGTAGACAAGACTCCCAACAAGGTGGCGGTAGCGAGTGGGGTCCTGAAGGGGAACCCCATCAGTGGGTCGAAGCTGGAGATGAAGCTCCATCGGGGTGTCAGCGGTGCGGTCGTCGCTGAGGCAAGCACGAGCAAGGAGCTCCTGAATGTACTTGCGCTGAGAAAGGTAAAAGCCCTCAGGTGTGGAGTCAACCTCAATCCCCAGAAAATATCGAAGTGGTCCCAAATCAGACATCTGAAACTGCTCACTGAAACGGACCTTGACGAAAGCAATGTGGTCAGGGTCATCTCCAGTGATGAGCATGTCATCAACGTACAGGAGAAGAAGAGTGCGACCCCGAGAAGAGGTGTGAACAAAGAGAGCAAGATCATGTGGACAAGGTACAAAGCCAGCAGCAGTGACAACCAAGGCAAAACGCTCAAACCAAGCACGAGGGACCTGCTTCAGGCCATAGAGAGAGCGTCAAAGGCAACACACGTGACCATCAGGGACACTGTAGCCAGGAGGAGGGTGCATGTAGACCTCCTCACGTAGCTCACCATGAAGAAATGCATTCTTCACATCGAGCTAAGAGATGGTCCACTGACGAACAGAAGCAACAGCTACTAGAGTGAGCACAGTGGTCCTGTGAGCAACTGGGGAGGAGGTCTCGCCGTAGTCAAGACCAGGTGTCTGCTGGAAGCCACGAGCAACAAGACGCGCCTTGAAGCGCTCGAGAGAACCGTCAGAGCGAGTCTTGATCTTATAGACCCACTTACAAGTGATCGGACGGACGGTAGAGGGACTCGGGACGAGATCCCAAGTGCCAGTGCACTCGAGAGCAGCAAGCTCCTCGGCCATCGCGAACTGCCACTCAGGATGAGCAACAGCATCGCGGTAAGAGGTAGGCTCAGAGGAAGTGGTGAGAGGAGCAGAAAAACCATAACGGTCAGGAGGTAGGATCTTGCTCCGATCACGAAGAGCGTACCGAGGTGAAGAGGCGGTATCCTGAGGAGGAGCAGAGGAAGTGGGATCTCGAGAACGAGAGTAGTGAAACGGAAAGGGTGGTCGAAGTGATATGGGTGGAGACACGACCTGGGAAGGTGGAGGTGGAGACACGACCTGGGAAGGTGGTGGTGGAGAGGGAACTGGGGAAGGTGGCGGTGGAGAGGCGACTGAGGAAGGTGGTGTAGGAAGAACGGGAGGTGGTGGAGGAACAACTAGAGGTGGTGAAGAAAAGACCTGTGAAGGTGGTGGAAGAGAGACAACCTGGGAAGGTGAGGAAGGAAAGGCAAAGCGATCAGGAAGGCTGAGAAAGCACAGAGACTTGGGTGAGGCCGTACCAGGGGAGTCAAAAGAGCGAAACTCGTCAAAGAAGGGACGTGACTCGTCGAAAGTGACATCCTTAGAGACCCGAATCCGACGACCGAGCGGATCCCAACAACAGGCACCCTTGCGCTCTGAATCGTAGCCAAGAAAGGAGCACTGCACTGACTAAGCAGTCAACTTGGTTCGCTCACGAGGCTGAAGAAGTACATACGCCACACAACCAAAAGTACGAAGGCGAGTGTACTCAGCTGATTGACCATAGAGGCGCTCGAGAGGAGTGGCACCCTGAAGAGAAGTGGATGGCTGAATGTTAATGAGGTAAACAGCTGTCGACACTGCTTCAGCCCAGAATTGTGGTGGGACAGACGCAGAGAGCATCATAGCTCGAGCAGTCTCAAGCAGGTGGCGATGCTTGCGCTCGGCAACACCATTCTGCGCATGGGCACCAGTACACGAGTACTGAGGAAGAGTGCCTTGATCAACAAGGAACTGACGCAGAGCAGTGGAGAGATACTCGCCAGCAGAATCAGCACGAAACACACGAATGGGTGAAGCAAACTGAGTGCGAACCATGGCCGCGAAGAATGGGTGAAGCAAACTGAGTGCAAACCATGGCCGCGAAAGCCTGATAGGCAGCCAACACCTGATCACGAGACTTGAGGAAGTAGATCCAGGTGAAACAAGAGAAATCATCAATAAAAATCATATACCATCGATTACCCCCTTTCGAAACGAAGGGAGCAGGTCCCCATACATCAGAATGAACCAAATCAAAGGGACGAGCCGATACAGAGTCACTAGTAGGGAAAGGCAGCTGTAGCTGTTTGCCAAGCTTACAGCCCTGGCAGGGGAGGGAAGTATCACGAGAAACCTTCCCAAAAACACCACGACGCATAAGAGAACACAATCTCGACTCAGACATATGACCTAACCGGCGATGCCACTAGCAAAACTGGCGGAAGTGGTGGTGGCGAAGACAGTGGCAACAGAAGCGCTGATCGACTGGTTGGGAAAGGTGGTCGTGGAAGCGGAAGTGGAAGGAAGACGAAGCCAGTCGAGAGCCCACAACCTGGGAGAGTCACGGGTCCGCTGGCCAAGGCCAACAAGGGTCCCTGTACTGCGAGCCTGGATAAAACAGAAGTCAGGCTCAAGAGTGATGCTAAAACCCATATCAGTGAGCTGACCAGCCGAAATTAATTGCATAGTAAGGCAAGGCACATGGAAAACATCTGGAACAAGAAAGGAAGAGGTGTGAAGGGTGCCCTTTCCAGTAACTGATAGTGGTGACCCATTAGCAGTCTTGACAAAAACAGGAGTGAGTAGAGACCGCAATGGGTGAAGGTGAGTGGAATCATATGTCATATGGAAAGAAACCCCGGAGTCAAGGTACCAAGTACCTGAATCAGCAGAGATACCTGAAGCAGCTGAGGGAGCCTGGCAAGTCGTGGCAGAGGACGCAGTGGGAGGCCGAGTGTCGAGACGAAGCTCAAGACGCGCAAGGCGATCAGTGAGAGCCTGAGCCCACACCGGAGCCTCAGGAGGAGCAGAGCCAGGAGTGCTCCCAGAGGTGGAGTTGCCAAAGATGCCACTCTGCTTCTTGAGGCGCTTCCTGCACTGCTGAATGGTGTGACCTGTCTTCTTGCAGTAGTTGCAGAAGGAGCGAGCGCCGGAGCCTCCAGCCTGTGTAGGAGCAGAAGTACCCCCCTGCGACCAAGCCGTCTGCTGGTGCAGGGAGAGTAGCAACAGGGCCACCTGCTGGTGCTGGGAGCAGCAACTGGGTCACCGGAACAGGTGTCGGTGTCGCCGAGGTGCCCAGCACGATCGCAGGCGAGGAGAGGACACCCCGAAGACGAGTCTCCTCAGCACGAGCCTGAGTCAGAGCCTCAGTGAGCGACGACAGCGGTGTGCGGACCAGGAGCTGAGCCCGAAGCGACTCAAACTTCTGACGAAGGTGACTGAGGGACTGGAAGACTCGGGTACCGAGCCGGTGATCCCATAGATGAACACACGTGGTGCAGGAGGGATCCGGGGACGGCTCTAGAGAATCCAGCTGACGGTAGACATCACAGAACCGTATGTGGAAGTCGTCGACAGAAGAGTCCTGATGCTGAAGAGTCTCAGCCAGACATAAGAGTGATATGTAGAGTGCCTGGCTGCTCGGCTGGTACTGGGCCTGCACGTAGTCCCACATCAAACGAGCGGATGCTAGAGAGACCACATCCAGGGTAAGGTCCGTGCGCATGCTGCCAACGAGAGCAGCAACAGCGTGAGCCTCAGAAGCACGCCAGTCCTCCAAGCAGTGAGCAGCAGCCGTGTAGGCCTCAAGGGCCTGCTCGTAAAGCTCCTGCTGAGCAACGGGTACCGGCTGACCATCGGCACCTGGCTGAGGCGGCACTGGGACAGCAAGAAGCACCGGGGGCAGGGAGGCACCGGTGAGATGGCCCTAGAGGCGCTGGCTATCAAGGCACACACAGAGCAGCGTGGACCACTCGCGGAAGTTGGAGCCATTGAATTGGATCGGCAGTAGGGCAACGGGGCCAAGCACACGAGAGGGAGCTGCCATGGTAGTGTGCGTTGGCGTGGCTTGAGACCCGATACGGCGACGAGCAGAGGACCTCCCGCAGCGACCGTGCACAGCAGAGAGGGAAGCAGCGGAGGGGTGTGGTCGCCGGCGAGCTTGCCTCTCAGCCAGACGCAAGAGTGATGTGTAGGGCGCCTGGCTGCTCGGCACCCAGCGGCGGCCTCTCACGAGCAGGGACGGGAGGACGCGCGCGTCGGCAAGGGGCCCGCGGAGCGGCGGCCACCAGCCCGAGCAGGGGCAGTGCGACGGCTGCTGTCCAACCCGAGCAGGGGCATGGCGTGTCGCGGGTGCACGACGGGAGAGGTGCTGTGCGGCCACCAGTCCGTTTCATTGACTTGGAGAAGGCTTGTGACCAAATACCATATGGTGGGTGTCAAAGAAACACAAAGTTCCAACAAAGTATGCTATCCTTATCGATGATACGTATGACAATGTTGTGACAAATGTGTGCACAAGTGACAGTGACACTGATGACTTCCCGATCAAAATAGGACTACATCAAGGTCAACCCTGAGCCCTTATTTGTTTGCTTTGGTGATGGATAAGGCCACAATGGACATACAAGGAGATATCCCTTCGAGTATGTTTTTTTTGCTGACGCTATGGTGCTAGCTGACGAGAGTATATTTCAGGTTAATATGAAATTGGAGCCGTGCAAACTTTAGAATAAAAGGGATTTAAACTTAGTGGTGTTAGAATGAGAGAGAATAATGCAGCTTGTATTCCCTTGGGCCCAAATGGGCTAGATAAGTACATGTACAAGAGAAGGGAAAATATACAGAAAGCCCCCTATACATATGCTATTTTAACACCCCCCTCAAACTCATGGTGGATCTACAACACTGAGTTTGGAGAGATGTACATCATGCTGCACTCTCGTCTGTGCCTTCGTGAAGAAGTCGGCGAGCTGAAGGTTTGAAGGCACATAATTGAGAGCAACCACCTGTGCCTGCACCTGGGATCGAACATAGTTGGCATCAACTCCAATGTGCTTGGTGAGCTCGTGTTTCACTGGATCACGAGCAATGCTGATAGCACCAGTGCTGTCGGAGGAAACAGTAATCGGAGTAGAGACAGGCACACCAAGGTCGGCAAGAAGCCACCGAAGCCACGTGGCCTCAGCTGTCACGGAGGCCAAAGCACGAAGCTCAGACTCAGTACTGGAGCGGGAAACAGTAGACTGGCGCTTGGTCTTCCACGAGATCAGGGAAGAACCAAGGAAGACACAGTATGCTGAGACTGATTTGCGCTTCACAGGATCGCTAGCCCAAGTAGCGTCCGAGTACTCCTGAAGCTGAAGCGGACAGGAGCTGGAGAAGAACAAACGACGGTCGACATACCTCGAAGGAAGCGAAGAACCCGAAGGAAGTGACCGTAATGCACACTGGTGGGAGAAGCCATGAACTGGCTAAGGATGTGCACAGCGTGGGAGACATCCGGGCAAGTGATGCCAAGGTAGACAAGACTCCCAATAAGGTGGCGGTAGCGAGTGGGGTCCTGAAGGGGAACCCCATCAGTGGGTCGAAGTGGAGATGAAGCTCCATCGGGTTGTCAGCGGTGCGGTCGTCGCTGAGGCAAGCACGAGCAAGGAGCTCCTGAATGTACTTGCGCTGAGAAAGGTAAAAGCCCTCAGATGTGGAGTCAACCTCAATCCCCAGAAAATATCAAAATGGCCCCAAATCAGACATCTAAAACTGCTCACTGAGACGGACCTTGACGAAGGCAATGTAGTCAGGGTCATTCCAGTGATGAGCATGTCATCAACGTACAGGAGAAGAGTGCGACCCCGAGAAGAGGTGTGAACAAAGAGAGCAAGATCATGTGGACTAGGTACAAACCCAGCAGCAGTGACAACCGAGGCAAAACGCTCAAACCAAGCACGAGGGGCCTGCTTCAGGCCATAGAGAGAGCGTCGAAGGCGACACACGTGACCATCAGGAGCACTGTAGCCAGGAGGAGGGTACATGTAGACCTCACGTAGCTCACCATGAAGAAAGGCATTCTTCATATCGAGCTGGGAGATGGTCCACTGACGAACAGAAGCAACAGCTACTAGAGTGAGCACTGTGGTCCTGTGAGCAACTGGGGAGAAGGCCTCGCCGTAGTCAAGACCAGGTGTCTGCTGGAAGCCACGAGCAACAAGACGCGCCTTGAAGCGCTCGAGAGAACCGTCAGAGCGAGTCTTGATATTATAGACCCACTTACAAGTGATCGGACGGACAGTAGAAGGACACGGGACGAGATCCCAAGTGCCAGTGCGCTCGAGAGCAGCAAGCTCCTCGGCCATCGCGAACTGCCACTCAGGATGAGCAACAGCATCGCGAGCCATCGTGAACTGCCACTCAGGATGAGCAACAGCATCGCGATAAGAGGTAGGCTCAGAGAAAGTGGTGAGAGGAGCAGAAAAACCATAACGGTCAGGAGGTAGGATCTTACTCCGATCACGAAGAGCATACCGAGGTGAAGAGGCAGTATCCTGAGGAGAAGCAGAGGAAGTGGGAACTCGAGAACGAGAGTAGTGAAACGGAAAGGGTGGTCGTGAACAAAGAGAGCAGGATCATGTGGACTAGGTACAAAGCCAGCAGTAGTGACAACCGAGGCAAAACGCTCAAACCAAGCACGAGGGGCCTGCTTCAGGCCATAGAGAGAGCGTCGAAGGCGATACACGTGACCATCAGGAACACTGTAGCCAGGAGGAGGGTGCATGTAGACCTCCTCACGTAGCTCACCATGAAGAAAGGCATTCTTCACATCAAGCTGGGAGATGGTCCATTGACGAACAGAAGCAACAACTACTAGAGTGAGCACAGTGGTCCTGTGAGCAACTAGGGAGGTCTCGCCGTAGTCAAGACTAGGTGTCTGCTGGAAGCCACGAGCAACAGGACGCGCCTTGAAGCGCTCAAGAGAACCGTCAGAGCGAGTCTTGATCTTGTAGACCCACTTACAAATGATCGGACGGACGGTAGAGGGACACGGGACGAGATCCCAAGTGCCAGTGCGCTCGAGAGCAGCAAGCTCCTCGGCCATCGCGAATTGCCACTCAGGATGAGTAATAGCGTTGCGGTAAGAGGTAGGCTCAGAAGAAGTGGTGAGAGGAGCAGAAAAACCATAACGGTCAGGAGGTAGGATCTTGCTCTGATCACGAAGAGCGTACCGAGGTGAAGAGTCAGTGTCCTGAGGAGCAGAGGAAGTGGGAACTCGAGAACGAGAGTAGTGAGACGGAAAGGGTGGTCGAAGTGGTATGGATGGTGGTGGAGACAACCTGTGAAGGTGGAGGTGGAGAGATGACCTGGGAAGGTGGTGGTGGAGAGGGAACTGGGGAAGGTGGCGGTGGAGAGGCGACTGGGGAAGGTGGTGTAGGAAGAACGGGAGGTGGTGGAGGAACAACTGGAGGTGGTGGAGAGAAGACCTATGAAGGTGGTGAAGTGATGATCTGGGAAGGCGGTGGAATTGAGACAACCTGGGAAGGTGAGGAAGGAAAGGCAAAGCGATCAGGTAGGCTAAGAAAGGAGAGAGACTCGGGTGAGGCTGTACCAGGGGAGTCAAAAGAGCGAGACTCGTCAAAGAAGGGACGCGACTCGTCGAAAGTGACATCCTTAGAGACCCGAATCCGACGACCGAGCGGATCCCAACAACGGGCACCCTTGCGCTCTGAGTCGTAGCCAAGGAAAGTGCACTGCACTGACTGAGCAGTCAACTTGATTCACTCACGAGGCTAAAGAAGTACATACACCACACAACCAAAAGTACGAAGGCGAGTGTACTCAGCTGATTTGCCAGAGGCGCTCGAGAGGAGTGGCACCCTGAAGAGCAGTGGATGGCTGAATGTTGATGAGGTAAACAGCTGTCGACACTGCTTCAGCCCAGAATTGTGGTGGGACTGAGGCAGAGAGCATCATAGCTCGAGCAGTCTCAAGCAGGTGGCGATGCTTGCGCTCGGCAACACCATTCTGCGCATGGGCACCAGTACACGAGTATTGAGGAAGAGTGCCCTGATCAATAAGGAACTGACGCAGAGCAGTGGAGAGATTCTCGCCAGCAGAATCAGCACGAAATAGACGAATGGGTGAAGCAAACTAAGTGCGAACCATGGCCGCGAAAGCCTGATAGGCAGCCAACACCTGATCACGAGACTTGAGGAAGTAAATCTAGGTTAAACGAGAGAAATCATCAATAAAAATCACATACCATCGATTACTCCCTTTCGAAACGAAGGGAGCAGGTCCCCATACATCAGAATGAACCAAATCAAAGGGACGAGCCGATACAGAGTCACTAGTAGGGAAAGGCAGCTGTAGCTATTTGCCAAGCTTACAGCCCTGACAGAGGGAGGTATCACGAGAAACCTTCCCAAGAACACCACGACGCATAAGAGAACACAATTTCGACTCAGACATATGACCTAACCGGCGATGCCACTGAGCAAAACTGGCGGAAGTGTTGGTGGCAAAGACAGTGGCATCAGAAGTGCTGATCGACTGGCTGGGGAAGGTGGTCGTGGAAGCGGAAGTGGAAGGAAGACGAAGCCAGTCGAGAGCCCACAACCTAGGGGAGTCACGGGTCCGCCAGCCAAGACCAACAAGGGTCCCTGTACTGCGAGCCTGGATAAAACAGAAGTCAGGCTCAAGAGTGATGCTAAAACCCATATCAGTGAGCTAACTAGCAGAAATCAATTGCATAGTAAGGCAAGGCATATGGGAAACATCTGGAACAAGGAAGAGGTGTGAAGGGTGCCTTTTCCAGCAACTAATAGAGGTGACCCATTAGCAGTCTTGACAAAAACAGGAGTGACTGGAGACCGCAATGGGTGAAGGTAAGTGGAATCATATGTCATATGGAAAGAAGCCCCGGAGTCAAGGTACCAAGTACTTGAATCAGCTGAGATACCTGAAGCAGCTGAGGGAGCCTGGTAAGTCAAGGCAGAGGACGCAGTAGGAGGCCGAGTGTCGAGACGAAGCTGAAGACGCGCAAGGTGATCAGTGAGAGCCTGAGCCCACACCGAAGCCTCAGGAGGAGCAGAGCCAGGAGTGCTCCCAGAGGTGGAGCTACCAAAGGTGCCACTCTGCTTCTTGAGGCGCTTCCTGCACTGCTGAATGGTGTGACCTGTCTTCTTGCAGTAGTTGCAGAAGGAGCGAGCGCCGGAGCCTCCAGCTTGTGTAGGAGCAGAAGTACCCCCCTGCGACCAAGCCACCTGCTGGTGCGGGGAGAGTAGCAACAGGGCCACCTACTGGTGCTGGGAGCAGCAGCTGGGTCACCGGAACAGGTGTCAGTGTCGCCGAGGTGCCCAGCACGGTCGCAGGCGAGGAGAGGACACCCCGAAGACGAGTCTCCTCAGCACGAGCCTAAGTCAGAGCCTCAGTGAGCGACAGCAGCTGTGTGCGGGCCAGGAGCTAAGCTTGAAGCGACTCAAACTCCGGACGAAGGCGACTGAGGAACTGGAAGACTCATGCACCGAGCCGGTGATCCCGTAGACGAACGCACGTGGCGCAGGAGGGATCCGGGGACGGCTCCAAAGAATCCAGCTGACGGTAGACATCACAGAACCGTCTGTGGAAGTCATCGACAGTAGAGTCCTGCTGCTGAAGAGTCTCAGCTAGACGCAAGAGTGATGTGTAGAGCACCTGGCTGCTCGGCTGGTACTGAGCCTGCACGTAGTCCCACATCAGACGAGCGGATGCCAGAGAGACCACGTCCAGGGCAAGGTCCGTGCGCATGCTGCCAACGAGAGCAGCAACAGCGCGAGCCTCAGAAGCACGCCAGTCCTCCAAGCGGTGAGCAGCAGCCGTGTACGCCTCAAGGGCCTGCTCGTAGAGGTCCTGCTGAGCAACAGGTACCGGCTGACCATCGGCACCTGCCTGAGGCGGCACTGGAACAGCAGGAAGCGCCGAGGGCAGGGAGGCACCGGTGAGATGGCCCCAGAGGCGCTGGCTGTCAAGGCACACACGGAGCAGCGTGGACCACTCGCGGAAGTTGGAGCCATCGAATTGGATCGGCGGCAGGGCAACGGGGCCAAGCACACGAGAGGGAGCTGCCATGGTAGTGTGCTAGACCGGTAGAAGATCTCCGAACGGCGTATTAAGCTGACACGCTGCAAATTGTTTATCATCTGCAGAGCATCAATCGGTGCCTTGTGGAAAGCATGCGCTAGTCTTGATCCTTGACAAATTCTATGCTGAAATGGATTACTTACTATATACTTGTAGAAGAATAAAATACGGAGTACTACCATTTCACTGCAGATTTTGGGTTAGGTAAGCAATGCAATCGAGCTCTATAAAGAAACATGGAAACAGAGACGCAACCAATCACCCACGACGCTCAATGCCATAATATGCCTTACTATTAGATAAACATATCCACCGTGGATTTTGCTTCAGTTTCTAACCTTTTGATCGTAGGAAAAAAGGCATTCTAATTTGTGTATTTGTGGGTCACGCTTGGTGATGATGGAAGCGCATAAGGGGAAGCAACCGGCACGAAGAAATGGTCTATGCTTTCGTCCGCAGCGAGACGACGAAGCATTATTTGGGAGCAATAGTATGATAAGATGGCTTCCCAACTACTCCAGATATGTTTAACTGAAGCAGGAGCAGCAGCAGCGAACTGCGCTATTCAAAGGGTGGGAAAGGAAACTATGCTTCATGAATATTAATAAAATTTAGTAAAAAAAGAAAAGCAATATAGGTCTAGCTAGTAGGAACCATGTGAAATTCAAGAGGATTGAAATTTTTAGTAGCAGCTGAAGATGAGATTTTTTTTATCAAGTCCTAAAATGAAAAGGCAATAAGGGAATTTTTTGAGAAGATACGAGAAAGACGCACAGTGTTTGAACGCACGCCAAAAACTACAAATTACATTAAAACACATGCGTGTGCATATCCATTAATAATTTTAAGAAAATCCTGAAAAGGGGTAAGAACCGGATTTGAGCCTCTTGACATGCTATCAGCTGAGCTATGGTTAGTTCTCGATAATGGAAGTAACTATCCTTGCCAGTGACACTGATCTTTTGGTATGAAGGGTACAAGAAACAACCAACGAGTTAGGTCCCAGTTCACTTTGATAGCACCACTGAAGAGTTCCTAGAAGTATATCCCTTGCTACAGATGACAGGGCTGCTATGTTGCCCTCGTAGAATAGGAACTACTAACTACTACTGATATCACTATCCACATAGCTGTCAATATTCACTAAGAAAAGGATCGAACCGGAGGAAGTTATGAACAGAAACATAAATTCATTTTGAGAACTAATAGAATAAGCTTGATGCAAAAGGGATGGTCCTAAGGCACTTTTGACACACTCTACTTTATTTGTTTGTATAATTCAAAAAAATAGACTAGAAATTGAGTTTTAATGTATTTTCTAATAAATTAGAGTGATTCTAGCCGGCCCTTATCCAACCCTAGGTCTAATAAGTTACCTTCACTATGGGAAACGATTTTAATAGTCACGACGCTGCGTCCTGCTGTGCTCCTCCTCCTCCCCCTCTCCCTCAGTCTCTGTTTGTTCCATCCGACGAACTAGATGGTTAAATTTAGAGACAGGTCTACAGTGTTGGCACCGCGATCAAGCAACCTGGTGCCTTTCAGACAAACCCTTCTTTTTATTACTACCTTATTAGTATATGTACATATAGACCTTCTGTTTAGTGAGATTTCCTTGCTTTGTTCTTGACACATTTGCAAACAAACAAGAAGAGCACTGTACTGGGAAGGCCTTCTGTTAGCCTCTTGCATGCTTGACCTTCTAATTGGCATCTAAATCTGCCATCGCTAACCTGGTTTATGAAATATGTTTCATGTCAACATTGTGATCATGGCAAAGAATTTTGTGCTTATTTTTCATCCCAGTTGGACGGGCAAACCACCATGGCTGCAAACAATCGTGTATCTTTCAGTATGTACATTGGTAGCAGAACTGCAAGAAGCACTAGCACTAGCTGCGTGTAGTCGGAGTCGATTTGCATTGTCTGCATGCACTTCGTTTCTTTTACAGTTCAACCAAACTGGTCCTTTTCGAGAATGAAAGAATAGTAATTTTAAGAGTATAATACATGCATGTTGCCAGAGTAGAACAAAATCAACAAATTGGAATTGATGGACTAGTAGTGTGGCAGAGTCGTTTTGCATTAATCATTGGTTGGTAAATGTCCAATTCATGATTCATCGTAGCATGTCTTATGCTGAAAACAGTTCGATCAATTTTTCTGTTGTAAAGCCTTATGTCAGTAGGTCTAAAGCAATTTTCATATGTTTATGAAATATGTTTCATGTCAACATTGTGATCACGGAGATTTGGGTTGCTGCGATTTGCCAGTCTCTTCATATGTTTACCAGTCTCTTCATATGTTTGCTGCGATTTGGGTTGCAAATCATTTTATTTATGTCATAAGAGTAAAATCCAAATTTGATTGCAGTTTGCTGCGATTTGGGTTGCAAATCATTTTATTTATGTCATAAGAGTAAAATCCAAATTTGATTGCATAGTAGGGACAGACATGTATTCATCAAGTAATTACTAGTTCAGTGAAATAAGTATAAGGATTGGTAATTTAGGATCCACCCATCATGATTCATATTCGGTCTTATGTAGATGGACTCCGGAAAACTTGTCGCATCTCTACGCTCGTTGCAAGAAGCGGTGGACCTAGAGGCTCACACTCTTAAGAAGGTTGTTGGCGACAACTTCCACCCTGGGAGCTCACATATGGCCATTGAGATGAACCGAGCTCACATGTTGCGACACCAACCTTCGTTGAGCCTAGCATTGGTCGCTTTAGCCCTGATTCCAGTGGTTTATTGAGGGCTGAAGAAAGTTCAGGTAGTAGGGGCAGAAAGAAGAAGAGACCTGCACCTAAGACTGAACGTACTTGTTGGGATCCTGAGGAGGATGAGTTGTTAGTGTCTGCTTGGCTTAATGTAAACCAGGATTCCATTGTTGGTAAGGATCAGTCTTACGATTCGTATTAGGGACGCATCAGCAAGTATTATAACCAAAATAGGACACCCGCAATGAAGGAGCGTACTATCAAGAGTGCAATCAGTCACTGGCAAGGCCTGATGCAGATTGCAGTAAGTTTGCGGGCTACCTGAAGAAGGTTGACAACCTCCATGTGAGCGGGACCATCATCGAGGACAGAGTAAGTCTTATTACCATGTTAGTTAATATCTTCGCAACGTTGAATGGAGTTTGCAAATTTGCTCGATATAAACCTTTGGTATGTTGCATGTGTGTGTGCAGATTGGAGCAGCCATGAAGATGTTTAAGGAGGTTGAAGGGAAGACTTTCGGATTCCTCCATATGTGGCCAGTGCTAAGTGAGCATCCCAAGTGATGTTCTTTCCTGTCCTCATATTCCTTCTTGCGGAAGCTATCATTTTTATATACCGGTTTTTCATATATAAAGACCAATGCCATGGCGTCACCGGTAGGGAGCCCAGCTGGAGGATCACCACATCATGACCTTGTGCAGATGTGGACTCACAGGCTTCCACTGAGCCTGAGAGGCCGATTGGTCGTGAGGCGGCCAAGATGGCTAGATCACAGGGTTCTTCGAGTCTGAGTGGTGGTGCCTACGTTGAATAGTTCGCTGAGCTCAACTCCCATAAGGCGGCTTTGGTTGAATTGAAGAGAGAGCAAGTAGCCGTGATGCGGAACCGAGAGTTAAAGCGAGAGCAGGTGACCATGATGAGAAACGCTGAGGAAGAGAGGATTATCAACATCAATCTAGACGACTACATAGGTGTCACGCGAGAGTACTATGAGAGCTGCCAGCTTGAGATCATGCATGCTCGGAGAGAGCGGCTTGGGCCGCAGTGAGGTGTCGTTTGGCTGGAGGTTGGACTTTATTTGTGTTGTACTATGTCAACTATTTCCCTCTGTTCCGTGTGTGCTTGCATGGACATTATGATATTGCTATGTGGACTTCTTTTGTGTATCTATGTTGTATGGCTATGTGATTGCGTAGTACGGATATGTCGGATATCACTGATAAGTAGTACGGTTCCATTAATACATGGGGGTTCTTAGTACAACATCATTTGACACAAATTACATAAAGTAGGACGACGACGTGCAAACGAGAACTAGTCGGAGAACTACGATTAATATCACACACCACATATATTATCACGAACTACAAGTAGTCTTTAGGTAGACCGTCCTTAATTACTCATCACCTCCGTGACGCATCCAGAGGTGCTCGACGGGGTCATCTTGGAGACATTGATGGGCTTGCTTGTCTTCGATCGCTTGGGTGGCCTCGATGCAATGAAGAATGGATTTGTTGTGGGGACGAGCGATGGAGACACGCTCTTCCATTCCGTCGTAGATGTAGTCCTGTTCTGGTCCGTCCCTCTCGTCTTCAATGATCATATTATGCATGATGACACAAGCAGTCATTATATTGTGCAGGGTATTCTGGCTCCAGTACCTCGCGGGCCCACGGACAATTGCAAACCTCGACCCCAACACTCCAAAGGCTCTTTCGACATCCTTTCGTGCTGCAATCTGGGATGTAGTGAAATATATGCGCTTGTTTCCTCGAGGAGATGTTATACCCTTCACAAAAGTAGCCCCGCCCCCCCTCCGCCTCACACACTGCGCAGGACGGCAGGAGCGCAAACCCCACCACCTCACGATCCCAGCTCCCCCTTATCACCACAAATGCCACCACCATCTCGCCGGCACTGGTTCAAGTTCTCCCATGGTACAATTTCGTTAAACGGAATCTCTTCAGCTGTATCTCTTGGTGGAGATCGAGTAAGTTTATGGTTTTCCTTGTATGATTATATGGCAGAGTCCCTTTGTGAGCTTATAATTCATACATTTCTATATCAGGACATTGGTTTGGGGGAATATCCTGGAGTGAGGGATTTTTTTGGATGGTAGTAGTGCCTTCTCAAAGGCGGACATTATTATCTGTTGACAACTCTTGCTCTGAACTAACTGATGGTGGGCTAAATCTTTCGAGAGATTGCTCAAACATGTAAAGCTTGGCATGTAGATATTGCGACCAAACATCAGAAAATGGCATAGCAACTTTGTCAGGTCAGTAAATGCTGCTTGCCGAGTTTCTGTTGTCTAAATTATAATGGGACATTGTGTAGTTAGTGGTTTTAAGCATGATCTTACCAATGCTGATATGTACATGTATCTTAGAGAGTTATTCAATGAGAAAACTTCATTGGAAAGGCTTGTCCATGCATAAGTAATAAGCAACATAAGCCAGGTGAGCCGCCAACCGTCGATATCTTCTCCTTCCTCTTCTTCAATCCTCCTGTAGCAATCTGGTTCTTTTGAGCGCAAGTGTTGGATGTTTTGCTGAAAACCGAGGAGAAAAGTCAAATCGCAACTTGCAGTTGATTATACAATACTGACTATGAGAATCCATATATATTTTTTAAAAAAATCTGCGTAAGCATTTGATAAAAATACTGACATCTATCTATCATAATGATCTAGAAGTCAAAATCTCTATGTGAAGTTGAATTAGATGCTAAATGATATATTAATTTAGTTGTTCTTGTTACTATCACTACGCACGGTTTTTGGACCTCTCATATTTTGTGCTCTGGCACCTGAATAGAAATGATAACAATGTTATGAACTTATGATAAACGATTTAAAGTTTACGTATGCGTCTGGAGATCTTTAATTGTGTTAGTATTTGCTCAAGCTCATGAAATGGCAGCTGCTCCTCCTCTTATTTTATTTTGGTCCCAATCAAGTTTATGTTTAGCACCTAGGAACTAAGAAATGTTGATTTTGTACCTGCCATTTTATCAAATCCGTAATTACACATGAAGCCCAATTAATGATGTCTTGCAAAGTCTTTTCTCCCTATTTCCTCTTCCTATCTGAGATGACTTTGAATGCAGAAATGCTGACACTAAGCTTCCTTGTCTTCAGGTGCCATATCTGTCTAACTGAATACGAGGATGGAGATCAGATAAGAAGTCTCTCGTGCAAACACGAGTTTCACTTGCTCTGTGTTGACAAGTGGCTTAAAGAAATACACAGGTATATATGTGCTTTTCCTGTAGCAAGATAACTATTACCGTGGCCACAGCGTTGAGCAATTCCCTGCTAATGTTTTTTTGGCGATACAATGCTACAGGATGTGCCCTTTGTGCCATGGGGATGTATGTAAAGGCGCGTCTTGAAGAATTTTAACAGCATCGCTGATGCTGTCCACCGGAGCTGTCCTGCCAAGCATGCTGATCAGCTGATGCTGTCCACCGGAGCGGCGATTATTGCTGAAGATAAATTAACCAAAATCATTGGACTCCAGGCACCGATTCCTGTTTAACTTGCAACATATTCCAAGACCCCGAGCTCACCGTGCCGCCCCGGCCCTCCTCCCCCGAACCTCACATTTGTATGAGGGATGCCAACAACAATTGCCACTTCTGTTCCTTAATCCGGTCTGTCATCCACTTCCTTTCCTATAGTCTCTTATTTCTAAAGTGTTGATCAACTTCCTGACTTAACCGTGCAGGTTTCTCATTCAAATCTCCTGTAAGAGAAGGGCGTGTTTAATCTTGGCAGGAATTTGCCATTGGAGTTCCATGTATGGTAAGCACAAGCATGCTTCTTTCACTTTAGGCAAAGTTCAAAACATTTGACAGAAGATTATCTACTCTAAAATGATTTAAATTTGGACAAGAACTTTCTAATGAGACATGAACTGTGCTGTCCACCTCATCAATTATCCCTTCTATAAGATGAACCTACAGTGAATCTACTCTAAAATGATTTAGATTTGGACAGGAACTTTCTAATGAGACATGAACTGTGCTGTCCACTTCATCAACATGGAATATTGCTAAAAAAAAAAATAGAACTGAATATGGGAATATTTGCATATGCAAAACCAAGAGAGATATAATCTAGCCATAGTACACAAGCAAAAGTTCAGAAAAGCACTATGAAATAGAGAGCAACAATTATTTCATAAATCATAGTTGAAAAGAGAGATATCACAAACCTGTCTTTCTTTAAATAAGGTAAAAACAACTGGCATGTTAAGTTACAATGCAGGCACATATGCGCCCAGTAGTCAGTAGAAGCCAAGTAATCAACATGATCTCCTGGTTAGTTACATTGAGAAAGTACTTTGAGACAGCGTATAATATATATTTACATTTTGTAACTAATTTTGACAACCATACGCTGTACTTACTCTTGTGCTTTTCTAAAATTCAAGTCTTCTAAGTTCTGGACACCTACAAAAAAATTGCACCATGTCGAAGATGATTGCGCTGCACAAAGTATTTGATTGCGCTGTATCTACTAATTGTTTTCATTTTGACAATCATTAGATAAATGGAAATGGCTCTTTTATGAGTAGCATCTTTACACTAATCAAGCAACAGTGTAGATTAGTTGAATACTGCAATAGGAAAAAAAGTGTTGTGCTAGTACATGCAATCCAGGTTCCTTGCATGTTGTGTTACTTTTATAGTGAGCATCAAGCTTTCTTTCTGGGATAAAAAGGAGGATATACTCGCTAAAATATATACTTTTCTTAGTTTAAGGAGTGGTGTGAAGCAGGTGAAAAAATATGATCAAATGGCCAGTAACTACTAATTTTGCGACTATATTGCTCTAAAGATGTGGACTAAGCAAATCTATCTTTTCGTTCCATGCTATTGATCCTAGGGGCCTCAAATTGAAATTAAGGGCTTTGAGACAATTTGTTAATATAAATATTTCTTGGCCCTGTTCCTATGTAGCATTACTATTTTGGAGTAAAAAATTGATATATTGTTATTTCCATTTATTTTGATTCCATATAAGGTGATGGGCTCAAATGAACTTTATGCCTTGGCAGTGATTTCTTATTGGTGGTACGAGGATGAGTCTTGGCTGTGATTTCTTATTTTTGGTACAAATGAGAACAAACATTATCTTCCCCTTATTAAGCCGACTCAGCACCCACTACATCAACCCGCGACAACTATTTTACGTACAAGATTACAATTCCTATCCTACAATATATTATCCGATGTGCCTTGCATGTGCATGCTAACTAGTATGGTACAAATACAGTAGAGAGAGATGGCAAGGATGGGCTGGGAGATAGGATGGACTCAGTAGTTGATAGATGGGATGGGATGGGTCCATTTCATACATCTACATATACATGTGGCAAATCAACAACTTTTGGGCATATTATCAAGGGTAAGGCGAATAGGCGATGCAACTTGAGCGCAAATCATCAATTAACCCTAGATCTATGTGTGGATGCGGCAGCGATTGATTTTAGGGTTCCAAAATCCAAATCGGAGGAGCAAAGCTAAGGCTTGTTTTTTAGAGTAAAGTTGAGTTGAGTTTTCCCTATAACAAAATTTATTATTTTTATGTAGCCTATAAGTTGTAATAATTTGTAACAATTTTTTCAAGAATTTTAGTGTTGATGTCAAAAATCTTAAAACTATTTTTTAATTTTTTTTCAACCTCTTTAGACCCTCTTCATGTAATCTCAAGTTTTAATACAATAAAATTCAACTTTACTCGACCTCGAAAAGAACAAGACCTAACTGTTCGGGAGGGAGAGGGAGAGGGGGAGAAGTAGAGCACTACCTTTGTAGATTGGAGGCGGGAATGGAAGCTTTGGGGTATGCTCTGCAGGGGGAGAGGCGAGGCGGCCGTCGGCGGCTCGACGCCGATCACGATCAGGCGATCAGCCGATGGATGTCACCGTCGCGGTCGCGGGACGAGAGAGAGCGATGGTTGGGGTCTGGATCTCGATGTCTCAAAGACTAGGTCAAGTAACGGGTCGGCCCCGATCGCGCTGCGGCCTACCGGCCTGGTTCGTTAAGTGCAGGCTGCACAGGCCCGTTTCACTGGGCTTCTTTTCTTCTTGAGTCTTCAGATAAAGTTCAGTTTGCACCGTTCTCTCAACTATCAATACCGGATAAAATATCATTTTATTCAAAACCACCATAGTTTTAGATGACATGGCATCGTTATCAGCATTTTTTTTTAAAAAATCAAATAGATATAATAAATTGTAGAAAGTCATAGGAAGATCAAAAAATAGAAATGCCCAAAATTTTAGAAAAATGTGTAGAATCCAAATATCCAAAAATATTATGATGTGTATGTTTATAATTATATGCAAAAAATATATTTGTTTCATAATGTCTTTTATTGATTAAATAAATCAAGTATTTAGAAAAAAATTAGTTTGGCTTATAGGAAAATTGAATAACATTGAGAGTTTCAATTTATATTTTAAAATTCAAATCCGAAATTAGTTTTACCATTTAACTGTAATTTTTTTAAAAATTGGATTCAATGGTCAAAATAGCATACTTACATTACATTTTTATTAATTTCTACATCATTATCAAAACTAAAGTATTTTCACACTTTTATGGAAGGCAAACAAAATTTTCTTAAATTCTTAATTTATTTAATCAATAAAAGACACTCTACAACAAAAATAATTTTGCATATCAATATTATTATACTTGTATTTCATATTTAGATTCTACATATTTTTTCTAAATTTTTGGGTATATACACACACACATGAAGACTAGAATACTCCTAGGAGTATTATAACTAAAATATATTTAAAACATGACACCTGTCCCCTCCCCATCCCACGTGCGTGCATGCACACGTACTCTCCCCAAATCCCTTTGCATGCCATGCATGTGTGGCTCCCTTTGCATGCCATGCATGTGTGGCTTTTTTCCGTTTTTTTCCCATATCTTTTTACTAGAAGCGCCGATCGACAAATCGTTTGCGCCATCGTGTTCCTAATATTTTTTCGAACAAAACTAGACCAGGCTCACTTTTTAAAATTTCTTTACTACAACAATGAATAAAGATTTACTACTTTGTGTTCAATACTTTACCACTTCTTTTTGTACAGTACGTATGCAATACTTCACTGTACAATACTCCTTTTACTTTACCTGTATAGATGTGTTTCATAAGTTGTAGTAAATTGTTTCTTACGATATAGTAAAGCAAAGTTTTACTACTAGCTAGTGTTCTCTGTGTTCAATACTTTGAACAATGCTTTACTACAATTGTGAACAAAGCTTTACTACTATATGTTCATTACTTTACCATTACAAGTGTATAGTACTCCGTCTGTACAATACGTGCACAATACTCCGCTCGTACAGTACTTTTACTACTTTATCTGTACAGGCGCTGTAGCAAAGTATATCATTGTACAATACTATACTACATCACATATCAACACTAGTAAAAATATTTTTATGAGTTATATTCTCTGTCGTAGTAAAGTATAGCATGAAAATAGCAAAGTACAACTCATTGGTGTAGTAAAATATTGTTAACAATTTTAGTATGGCAAGTGGGGTCTTGTTTTCTTTGAAAAAATATCTGTAACACATTGGTGCAAATCATTTTTTCGAACAAAACTAGACCGGTCCCACTTTTTAAATTTTTGCTTTACTACAATCATAAACAGAGCTTTACCACTTCGTGTGAAATACTTTACTACTAGCTAGTGTATAGTACGCCACTATATAGTACGTGCACAGTACTCAGCATGTGTAGTATTTTTACTAATTTA
>SPJY01000289.1:563277-592850 GCA_005191435.1 Raddia distichophylla
CCCCGGGTGGCTGCAGCTCGGCTGCCGCCGCGCCCGGTGGCGGCAGCCACCCGGGGTGGCGGGACCCAGTGCTACTTTTGTAATTTTTTTTCCCTGTGGATTATTTTATTAATTTTCTATTAACTGTTGATTATTTAGGGTATTTTTCCTTGTGATAGTTGAGCGTGTAAATGGACTTCTTCCTTTCTTTTTAATTCACATGTGTTTTGATCGGCTGATGCCTGCCTTCTGCATCAGGATGAGTGTGGGCTGACCTTTTACTCATTAGGTCCGATCCACATGACCCAATGCTGAAAAAGGGGTCAACAGGGTTGGCCCAAAGGGTCATGGTTGGCTCGTTAAATGCTGGACAGGTTTGCTCAAGGTGAGGGACAAGGAGCTAGTAGCGATGGGCCTAGAGAAAATACTTCAGGTTCTGCACTAACGGAAGGGTGGTTTATACCAGATGCGATGATGACTGAAAGTAGTTAGCTAGTCTTAGAATCTGGATTGTGTGGGGCATGTTGTGGCAATTTATCTTTAGCTTTGTTGTTATTCCAGAACTTTAGTGCTAGCTGTTGTTTTTGTCTCAGTTATGTGTCCTTTGGAAGGCGTGGGAGAAACAAGTTATGTGTCCTTTGGAAGGCGTGGGAGACAAACACTACTAGAGAAATGACCTAATTTATCAGCACAACAGTACCAGTTGGATTGGAACCGGTATTAATAGTGGCAACAATATCGGTTCATAGCAAAAGTTCGATTTTGGATTTTCAGTTCGGTTGGAGGCAACAGTTGAGATGTTATTTTCCCCCGAAAAATAGCTAGCTGGCATTGGCACACATTAGTCCCGGTTTGTATTTTAGTCCAGGCTCGTGTTACGAACCAGTACTAAAGATTCGTTCCAACGTATTTTAAAAAGAATGCATATCATATTGTAATTAATACGTGCGGGTGGGTGGGTTGTTTAGAAGAGTGAGTGGAGAGTCATGTGGTGGCATGAGGCCCTATTTCGAAGTCTAGGTTCGTCATATTTTTTTAAAAGGCTCGTTGCGAACCGGTACAGACGGCCAATTCTGTAGTAGTGAGATTTGGGTGTGCTGCCTAGATACTTTTGTTTCCGTTATTCATAATAGAAATGGTGGCTTTTGCTCTTTTTTTTTGGAAAAAAAATGGACATGATCGGTATGGGTTGGATAGCCGATTGGGCACTTACAGATGATCCATGTTTATTAGTCGAACGAACGGTGAATGGCAATCACACTCCAACTGAAGATTGGTTTGGCACGGTGTGCAATTAATAACACAGGGTATAAAACTGCACTTGTACCAAGGTAGTACTCCTACAAGCGACAGTGTTGGGGAAAGCTGCTCAGAACGATTCGCAGCTGCAGCGATATCGCTCGGACAGCGGCATGCATGGTACGTGGTACTCCTACTTGCTTGTCGGTATATTCATACGGTGATTTTGAATGTATGGCATGTGTGAATGGTTCGTGCGGCGTGCTTGCTTTCTTACTTCATTTTCAAAACGCTGAGTGTCGTAAAAAAAGCGGAGCTTCATGGTATGGCAGAGCCTCGTTTCGGCTCGCCTCCAATCCAATGCAGCTTTTCATGGTACAAATGACTACTAGCTAGCTAGTATTATTGATCGACGAGGCGAGATAACGTGTCGGAGTGGGAGGGAGGGAGCGATTACTGGTGGACGACCAGAAGTCGAAGAAGAGTAGGAGGCCGCCAGAATGTCTCATCCGTCGTCCGCCTACATGGCGTCGTCGTCGTCACAGCAGGTTCGTCTTCCAACTCGCCGCCGCCACTTGCCCTCGCTACGGGTCGTCGCCGCTACCATCGCTCGTGAGCTTGTGGGTTCCGCCGCCGCCAGCATTCCGCTGAGCTCGCTCACCGCTATGTTCGGTTCGCCTCTTCCGAACTCTAGATTTGCGCCTCAACTCGTCGCCTTGCCGTTAAGGTTGGGAAGCTCAACGTCGTGCTCGATTCGCCGCTGCTCGCGCTCTCCGACAAGTCCTAGCCCGGGGAAGAAACCTTAGGTTGTCGGAAGCCTCTTAGCCCTAGGTCGTCGGAATTTTATGAAAAAGGCCCATTTTGCTTAAATTATTTCAGTCCATTTTGAATGAAACTTGCCTTTAAAGAAGGCCAGCCTGACTATGTTATCATTTCAGCAATTAGAAAGAAAACTGCATGCATCTTAAAAAAAGAAAGAGAACCCAATGTGTTGGACATATACATAGTACTATAGGCTTTTTTATATCATTCCTTTAAAATGTTTTGAACACATTTTGTATCTATCATACGCGCATTGAAAGCTTATAACACACATATACATACATAAGAGTCCTCATATCGGGGTTTTGCTAAGATTGTCGTATTATGTATCGATATCGTTATTTTTGGGTAAGTTAAACAATTGGCATTCAACTAGCAAAATAAAAATGATTTGAAAGATAATTGTTTTGAAAGACAATTGGCATTCAACTAACACATAGCAAAAGCTTCTCGAAATGTGTGAATTAAAGATTTTCGAATAATTTAAAATTACATATTTATATTCATCTGTAGATACGTGAAAAAATGAACATACATGTGCTAATTGGGTCATATAATTTAGCACAAGATAACATTAGAGCACAAGTAGATAAACAAGTCTAACAATAGCTGTTACAACCAAATCATATTGTTCACACAATGAAGAGAGTAACACATTTTCTACAACATGAAGAACGTCTACCGAATAGTGGTTTGTCTTAAACTCAGCTCCTACAGGTAAGGGGGTTTGTCTTGAACTCTGGTTCTACAGGTAAGGGAGGGATCAGATCGGTAAGATATTAGTGTAAATTTAAAATTCATTGAGTAGTACTCTGCGAAGGTCTTGATTTATAGTTGTATGCAGTAAATAAAATATTTTTGTAAACTCGAAAATGTGTTAAAAATATTACATACGTATAACGGTGAGACACTAATATTTCAGTATTTTTTATTTAGTTACTGAGTTATTTTTTCAATTTAGTATGTAAGTTAATTTGATATTGAGATATAATTAGTTTATATATAAGAGAAATTTATATCTCAACTCTAATGCATATTAATGTAGAACGACAAGTTTTTACAGCATTACGAAGATTGAAAGATTTAACATGTAATTAACACATATGCACACATGATTATAAATATCTAACCACTCACAAATTATGTTATGTTTTTTTAAAAACTTACCCCATCTTGAAGATTAAGTCATCTCCTTAACGCAGCCTTTTAACAGTTGAGACTGAAATTGAGTACCGGTGGCCACGTCCAGAAAGAGAATAAACCCCAATAACGCTAGTCGAGCCTAATGGAAAAGAAACACAGGAGCACCTGATGTGCAAGAATTGATGTGTAGTCTGCTGTCACGCAGTGTCCGTTTATGAAACATGGTTCACGTCTAAATTTCAAGTTATCTCTACACGAACACTTACGGTTTTGATAGTCATCAATGTAATAATAATAATTAAAAAAAATATTGATGCGTATGACCTCAAATTTCAATTAAATGTGGGCATCGTGAAGGTCATGCTATATTTTTTTGTCGGTCGTTAAACACATATGAATACGTAAAAGATTACCGATCATCTCTTATGCGTGCATGATTGAATGAACTCTGAAAGAAATTAGCATTAGTTAGAGGCTTCGAGCTTACATGGTCCTGTCGGAGAACGTGCCTAGCTACAGGATGTGATATTTATTCATGGTGTTGAACGCGAGCATTACAATATTCGTCGCGCTGTTAAACTGCTCTCTCTTAAAAGGGCACCGGGTCACAGAGAAATTTTAAAAAACCCGAAGAAGAGTAAGGTCTTGTCGTTTATCGACATAGAGAATCTCAGCAGTGTAGTGTTCACGCAAACCAGCGGGACGAATTTCAACGGTCTGGCTCCTTATTGGTATTTGTCCCGTTGATCTGCGCGAACACTACACTGCTGAGATTTTCTGTGTCGATAAACGACGGGACCTTGCTCTTCTTCGGGTTTTTGGAGATGTTCCTTCTGATCCGGTGCCCTTTTACGAGGGATCGGTTACCAGCGCGATGAATGTTGTCATGATCGCATTTTACACCATGAATGAATATCACTTTCTGATACTGGGTACGTTTTTCGGCAGGACCATGTAAGATCGAATCCCCTAAATAGTGCTGCTTTTTTTCAGAGTTAATACAATCATGCATGATTAAAAGATATCCGGTAATTTTTTACGTATTCATGTGTTTTTAACGACCAACTGACAAAAAATGTTGCGTGACCTCCACGGTGCCCATATTTAATTGGAATTTGAGAGCATACGCATCCATCTTTTTTAATTATTATTGATACATTGATGATTATGAAAACCGTACGTGTTCGTGTAAAGGTGACTTGATATCTAGACGTGAATTATCTTTCATCTTTCATAAACGAGCACTGCGTGGCACGTCAGGTGCTCCTGTGTTTATCTTTTATAAAGACTCGACTAGCGTTATTTGGATTTGTGTTCTCTGCGCGTGGCCACCGGTACTCAATTTCAGCCTCAACTATCAATCCTGCGTTAAGGAGATGGCAAAATCTTTAAGATAGGGTAATTTTTTTCTAAAAAACCATGACATAATTTATGTGTGACTAAATATTTATAACCATGTGTGCATATGTGTTAATTAGGTGGCAGATCTTCCAATCTTAATAATGCTGCAAATTTGTCCTACAATAGTATGCATGAGGGTATAAATTTCTTTCTCATATATAAACTAATTATATCTTAATATCAAATTGACCTATATACTAAATTAAAACAATAGCTCAATAACTACATAAAAATACTCAAACATTAGAGTGTCTCACCTTTATAATCATGTAATATTTTTTAACACACTATTAAGTTCACAAAAATATTTTATTTACTGTACACAACTATAAATGAAGACCTTTGAAGAGTACTACTCAAGCAATTTTAAATTTACATTTATATCTTACCGATCTGATCACTTACCTGTAGGAGAGTTCAAGACAAACCACTATTCGGTGAACGTTCTTCATTTTGTAGAAAATGTGTTCTTTATATATGTGAACAATATGATTTTGTTGTAATAGTTATTGTTACACTTGTTTATCTATTTTTGGTCTAATGCTATCTTGTGCTAAATTATGTGGTCTAATTGGCACATGTATGTTCATTTTTTTCACGCATCCACAAATGCATCTAAATATTTAATTTTAAACAATTCCCAAATTGCTTAATGCACATATTTAGGGAAACTTTTTGCTATGTGTTTAGCATTTAAAACAATTATATTTAAATTTATTTGTAAGTTGCTAGTTGAATGCCTATTGTTTAGGTTGCCCGAATACAGCGATACCGATACATGATACTACAATCTCACTAAAACCCTGATACGGAGACTACTATGTATGCATGCATATGTGTTACAAGTTTTCAATATGCGTATAACAGATGCATAGTGTGTTGAAAACATTTCAAAAAAATGATAAGAAATAGCCTATACTATTATGTTTATGTCCAACACATGGGGTTCTCTTTCTTTTTTAGACAGGCATAGGGCCTTCTTTCTACTCTACGTATATATTGAGAAGTGCATGCTACATTATAGGTGCGGGACACAAGTAATATATATTGACTATAGAGAAGATTAGAGTTATATTAAGTAACAATATTAATCTCAGTTGTCTGTGTGGTATTTGTGACTGTTAAGACATTATTGTCTTTTATTTTGGAAGTAATAGTGAAATGGATGTGAAAACTAACGGTAGTGACATTTTGGATGAAGTATTAAAAAGTAGTGGCGTTTTGAGAATAAGGCATATTTGAGTGGCACTTTTAGATTTAGAGGTGAGACCAGTGGCATGGAGCTTATCTTCCCTTAATTACCGCGTGGCTCGGACCTTCGCCATGGTGGCATCGTGTTACGCGGCTGGTTAGCGGTTGATCTTGTGCGAGTGAGATTGGATGGCTCAGATTATTAGTTAACACTACCACCATCGGCGTCACCACCACCATAAGATGCTTTAAAGGAGTAGAGAATCAATTTACCATGACAATCCCGACGCTTAGAAAACACGCGAAAAACAGAGCCTTGGTAACGACTTAATATCATCTTGGCGGCCTCATTGTTACCCAGTACCTGCACTCAAGAAGAGATTTTTAGTGTAAAAAAGTTGTTGCATATACACATATAAGAAGAGACTTTTAGTGTGTCCAGCGCCATATTAAATGGACAACAGTGGCAGGTGTGGCTCTGCAGGCTAGAGTGGCGGTGATTCTGCGAGCTTCATCGTTGTCGCCTCCAGCCGCCGCGATGCCCCTCCGTCCACGCCCTCCAGCCGCTGCCGACCGCCTACCGCTGCCGCCGGGGGCAAAGAACAAAGAGATGACGAGCATAGCAGCGAATCGGGGCCGGGCCAGGGGCAAGCAAGGTCCAAACAGAGTATTGTACTTGCCGAAAGGATGACATAGTCAGGCTGGGCTTGTTTAAAGGCAGGTTTCATTCAAAATGGGCCGAAATAATTTGAGCAAAATGGGCCTTTTTCATGAAATTCCGACGACTTAGGGCTGGGAGGCTTCCGACGACCTAAGATTTCTTCCTTGGGTTAGGACTTGCGGGTGAGGAGGAGAAGGCTAGCAACGTTGACAAGCTACGGCAGTGAGCAGCGGTGAATTGAGCACGACGTTCAGCTTCCCGACCTTGACGGCAAGGCGGCAAGCTGAGGCGTAAATCTGGAGTTCGGAGGAGGCGAACCGAACACAGCGGCGAGCAAGCTCAGCGGACTGTTGGCGGCGGCGGAAGAGGCAAGCTCACGAGCAGCGGTGACGGCGACCCGCAGCGAGGGCAAGTGGCGGCGGCGAGTCGGAAGACGAACCTGCTGTGACAACGCCGACATGCTGGCGGGCGGCGGATGAGATGTTCTGGCGGCCTCCTACTACCCTTCTTCGACTTCTGGTCGTTCACCAGTAGTCGCTCCCTCCCTTCCACTTCGAGACGTTATCTCGCCTCGTCGATCAATAATGCTAGCTAGATAGTTATCGTTCGTACCATGAACAGCTGCATTGGGTTGGAGGCGAGCCGAAACAAGGCTCTGCCCTGCCATGAAGCTTCGTTTTTTTATCGACGCTATGGCTTCCGGCCTCAGCGTATTGAAAGTCGAGTTAAGAAAGCAAGCACGCCGTGCGGACCATGCACACATCCTATGCATTTAAAATCGCTGTATGTATATACCGACAAGCAAGTAGGAGTACCCCGTATCATGCATGCCGCTGCCCGAGCGATATCGCTGCAGCTGCGAATCATTCCAAGCAGCTTTCGCCAACACTGTCGCTTGTATGAGTAGTACATTGGTACAAAGTGCAGTTTTATACCCTGTGTTATTAATTACACACTATGCCAAACCGATCTTCAGTTGGTGTGATTGCCATTCACCGTTCGTTCGTTCGACTAATAAACATGGACCGTCTGTACGCACTCATGTAATTAAGTGCAACCATTGGTATATTAACATACAAATAATACATGTCACGAGATTCCCACATACATCCTAGTTACTAGTGAGGCCCAACAGTAGAACATTCAGGTGAAAATTTTCAGATTACACAATACATTATACGAAGTTATACGAAACACACTATTAAGTTCACAAAAATATTTTATTTACTGTACACAACTATAAATGAAGACCTTTGAAGAGTACTACTCCAGAGGATGCAGATTTTCACCCAAGTTCTGTTTACAGAACATGTTTGGGTTGACTGCACTTTACATACAGTGCAAAGAATGCAGCACATTTGACATCGTAGTTTGAACATTGCTACAAAGCTAATGGTGACCATATCAGAGAGCATAGGAAGGTCAGTACTTGCCTAAGCTCTCCACTTCCTGTTAGATCAACTGCTAACTTATTCTCAGAACTCGGAAGATTGCTGTACCTTAAAAAAAATTGCTGTACCTTTAAAAAAATGACACGTGTTCATTTTTTATGTTGAGTGATCAAACAATAGAGGAGCCATGCAAACGTAATCGATGCATGCCTGCCTGTTTGAACCTCTCTTCATAAACGGTACAATGTACTAATTAACTAGTTGAGCGGCAATAACTTGTTGCCAACCTATCAGTTCATTGGACCAATCTGAACGGAAATGTTTGTCTGTATAATGATGCTGTGAACACTCAAGACTTTAAACTGTTATGTTTATTTCTTTTCTTTCACTTTAGCCTACAGGCGATGACCTTCTCTACCGTTAATGTACTTGTATTATTTGTAAAATTTGTTGTCTTGTATTACTGGAGTGTTGTGTCAACTCTGGTATATCTTACCAGCTACTAGAGAATATACTCCTACCATTCGTTGAACTTTGTAATTGCTTCTTCCTGTCCCTCCCTGTCAAGGATAGAACATAAGAACGATAATTTGCCCATCTGTATTATCTTTTATCGAAAGAAGCACCCGATGTTTTTTGGTGTAGTGTATATCATGTTGAATTGATCTTGTTAGATCCCATGATAATATATTATGGGCTGAGCTTGCTCCCAGGCTATGGCCTTCCTTAATTCCTTTGGATGGCTTAGATCATAGGTAAGGGAAGTGCCAGCACAATAGTCGCCGAAGGTAGCCCTGAGATTTCTGCTACATGTAATGTCAACATTAGACGTCTTCCATGGTGTAGCCAAAAAATCTTCTTCCCAACAATGAAATTAATAATAATGATGAATGAATGACAGGGTCAAAAAGCATGGTGAATGAATGGCATGGTAAATCACAGGGTCATAATCTTGTTGATGCCAACTAAACCCAGTCGAAACCGGGCATGATTCCTCAAGCATTTAGACTAACATCCAAAGCGAGAACGAGCTGCAAATTTTGATGATAATTTCGTAAAAGAAGACGAAACGTCAAGCAAAGCGAAGCTATCCACTTTTAAGTTCTAACCACCGCCACTTGAGACTCATCTACTCTTTCAATAATGATTTCTTATCCTTCGGTCTTGGCGTGATTAGTTACATCGACGGTTGCAGGATGAAGCTGCTGAGCTGGGCCGGCGGCGTATTAAGCTGACACGCCTTATCTTACTTTCCTAGTTGTTCTAACTAATGTGCGCGGTACAAAGTTCGTGGTAGGGAACTTCTTTGAGTCATCGTATTTTTCTGTTCATACGAAAGAAATTAATATGTGATTTTCCAAATTGGAGAATCGAAACGAAGCCCTCTTTTGCTCAATCTATCTGGACCCTTTTTGTATAATAGGAATAAATTGGAATATAATAGGTGTTCCGTTTCATCTACGAACAGAACGTAAAAATATTCCTTGACTTGAATCTAGAGTTGTGTTGTATAACTGAGCATGAATTTTTTATCATTCAATGAGCATCTTGTATTTCATAGAAATTGGGGGTTATATAGTCCTTACGTAAGGGCCAGCCTATCCAACTTTCAGGCATTAGGATACGTTTAAGGCGTGGGTGATTATGATAAGAGATTCCCACCATATCATAAGATTCACGTTCTTGAAAATCGGCACTTCTCCAAATCCAGAAGACAGACGGGATTCTAGGATTATCCTTTTGGGCAAAGACTTTTATGCATACTTCTTCTGGGTTATCTATACCATACTGTATTCTCGTAAGATGATACACGCTAGCTAAAGATCCACCGGGTGCTACATCATAAGCACATTGGGAACGTAAATAATTGTAACCATATACATATAAAATGACAGCAATGGAATCCCAATCTTCTGCTTTTATTTGTAAAGTCTCTATTCCTCGGTGATCGAAGCCTAAAGATCTATGAACCACCTCATGTTTGACTAGCCAATTAGATAACCAACCCTGCTGCATTGTCTTGATCTCTCCCCTTTTGTATAAATATTTCACGTTTCGAATGCAAGTTTGAAAGATTGCCTTGCTCTTTCTTTTTCTACACAAAGGAACCCCTCCTAATTCACTGATTTGTAAGGAGATACTAGACTTTTGGATTTGAAAAAAGTTTCAAAAGATATGTCATCCTTGACAAATTCTATGCTGAAATGGATTACTTACTATATACTTGAAGAATAAAATACGGAGTACTACCATTTCACTGCAGATTTTGGGCTAGGTAAGCAATGCAATCGAGCTCTATAAAGAAACATGGAAACAGAGACGCAACCAATCACCCACGAACGCTCAATGCCATAATATGCCTTGCTCCCTCCATTCACGAAAAGAATTCGCTGTTGACTTTTGAACACATGCTTGACCATTCGTTTTATTCAAAAAAGTTATGTAAATATTATTTATTTTGTTATGATTTGGTTTATTATTAAATGTATTTTAAGTATAACTTATATTTTTACATACTTCAATAAATTTTTGAATAAGACGAATGGTCAAACGTATGTTTGAAGTCAACAGTGACTTCTTTTCACGAACGGAGGGAGTATTTAGATAAACATATCCACTATGGATTTTGCTTTAGTTTCTAACCTTTTGATCGTAGCAAAAAGGGCATTCTAATTAATGTATTTGTGGGTCACACTTGGTGATGATGGAAGCGCATAAGGGGAAGCAACCGGCACGAAGAAATGGTCTATGTTTTCGTCCGCAGCTAGACGAAGAAGCATTCTTTGGGAGCAATAGTAAGATAAGATGGCTTCCCTACTACTCCATATATGTTTAACTGAAGCAGGAGTAGCAGTAGTGAACTGCGGTATTCAAAGGGTGGGAAAGGAAACTATGCTTCATGAAAATTAATAAAATTTAGTTAAAAAAAGAAAAGCAAAAGCAATATAGGGCTAGCTAGTAGGAACCGTGTGAAATTCAAGCGGATTGAAATTTTTAGTAGCAGCTGAAGATGAGATTTTTTTTTATCAAGTCTTCAAATAAAAAGACAATAAGAAGGGGATTTTTTTTATAAGGTACGAGAAAGACGCACAACATTTGAACACACGTCAGAAACTACAAATTAACATCAAGACACATACATGTGCATATCCATTAATTATTTCAAGAAAATCCTGAAAAGGGATAAGAACCGGATTTGAACCTCTGACCTATATCTTCAAGGACCGAAATGCTATCAGTTGAGTTACGATTAGTTCTCAATAATGGAATTAACTATCCTTGCCAGTGACACTGATCTTTTGGCATGAAGGGTACAAAAAAACAACCGACGAGTTAGGTCCCAGTTCACTTTGATAGCACCACTGAAGAGTTCCTAGAAGTACATCCCTTGCTACAGATGACAAGGATGCTATGTTGCCCTCGTAGAATAGGAACTACTAACTACTACTGATATCACTATCTACGTAGCTATCAATATTCACTAAGAAAAGGACTGAGCTGGAGGAAGTTATGAATAGAAACATACATATAGCTTGCAAAAGTTCATTTTGAGAACTACTAGAATAAGTTTGATGCAAAAGGGTTGGTCCTAGGGCACTTTTGACACACTCTACTTTATTTGTTTGTATAATTCAAAAAATTAGACTAGAAATTGAGTTTTAATGTATTTTCTAATAAATTAGAGTGATCCTAGGGCCGGCCCTTTTCCACCCCTAAGTCTAACAAGTTACCTTCACTATGGGAAACAGTTTTGTCCGTCGAGACATTTGGTTTCCCCCTAGTGCTTCCTAAACATCAACAAGATATGTACTCTTCATAGTGCTTTTTATGGACTCTTCGTAAAGGTTTTTTTATTAGGAACTTTGGCGCTCTCTGTTTGCTTCTCAAAATATTAATCGGAGTATTTGGTTCAAAGTATGATGTGGTTTTTACAAATCTAGGAATTTTGATTCAATCTAGCTACTTGGAAGATAATGTGGTCTATCGTGCCATTGGAGTGTGTGATATCAACATTAAGATGTGTGATGGAGTTGAATTAGTACTTAAGGGTGTAAAGGATGTGTTAGAACTAAAGAGGAACTATGTTTTGCTCGGCAGTTTTGCATAAATATGGGATAGAGTTCCGAGCTGATGCAGATGAAAGGCCCATTAATTAGGACAATGAAAGATGGTGAGGCTACGATGGTTGGAGGGAGAGAGGACAATTTCACATCTGTAGAGGCTTCGAGGAAGCATTTCAGATGTTGGGAGGTGTCGTAGAGTTAGCAATGTTTGTTTCAGAAAGCGGTAGGTTTGAGATTAGGTCAGAGTCCTCGAGCGGCTTTTAGTAAGCTATGGAGTATCAACACAAATCCAAGTATACAAATGTTAGTATCGAACATTTCAACCTTCTGGTGATGAAGGCATATTCATGAAGGTGAAGTTTGTTAGAGTTAGTGTCAAGTATGTGTACGTATTAGGTTATGTAGACTTTGACCTGTACTAGGTTGGAGGAGAATAATGCGGTCATCGGAATCTATACCTGGGCCCTATATAAAGGGGCATTGATGTGTAATCCATCATGACAACGTAACTGTAGTGCAAGAAACATGGGGTCAACGGCCATCCTATGGTCGTAACCGGAGAAGTCCGATGTGATTGTGCCTTTTTTTTAGAGAGGGGGGGCATAGTCAGAGCTCCACCAACATAGACAATCGTGCTGGATTGTGTAACCAAACATCATGTCTCTCGTGCCGTCTAGATATAGGATGGTGATTAAAATAATGATATTTTCATGAAACACACCATTACACTAATCACATATTAACACATTGATGGAATCACTCTTAGATGATAAAACCACAATCATTCCATAATTATAGGTTTAAAACCCGAATAATAAAAATTTTATTCAATAACTGTCTCGGTTACAAAGAATATTCTTTTACATTAATCAACATCAACACCCACTATCAGCCCGCCCAAATCCCAGGAAGCTCCCGAGCAACCTGAAGAACCCGTAATAACTTCGTATAGCATACATTATACGAAGTTATACATATATACATATACTACAAATTTCTTTCTTCTTTCTTCTTTTCTTTTCTCCTCATATCTTTCCCTGTCTATTATTCGGGGGCCTAATTCTGTCCGAGTCCTCATCATGCCATTGCACCGCTCTGCCTGTTCCACGTTGATCTGCACACAACTAGCAGCACAAATTAATTACAAATACAAATAGTTAATAAATTTATGAATAGTATAATGCGCCAAAAAAAATTCAACTCTTATAAAAGAAGATTCATAGGCCGTCACAATTTCAGTAGCAATGTGCTCATCGGGACACCAGGCCGTCCGGGGCCAGCCGGTCTCCCTCACCGCTATCATCTCATCACTCGGCAGTAATACAAACCTAAGTCTCCAAATGATCATTCAAAGCAAATTCACTATATCATATTACCCTACTGCTGTCCAGCAGTAAAGGAAGGGCATAGAGAAGTGTATCATAGCAGCAAGAACTTGGGAAGGGTACAAGAAACATGCGTGTTCATATCCGCGTTCTCATGATTTTTTGAAATTTTTTGAGCCTCTTGACATGCTATCAGCTGAGCTATGGTTAGTTCTCGATAATGGAATTAACTATCCTTGCCAGTGACACTGATCTTTTGGTATGAAGGGTACAAAAAACAACCGACGAGTTAGGTCCCAATTCACTTTGATAGCACCACTGAAGAGTTCCGAGAAGTACATCCCTTGCTACAAATGACAGGGCTGCTATGTTGCCCTCGCAGAATAGGAACTACTAACTACTACTGATATAACTATCCATGTAGCTATCAATATTCACTAAGAAAAGGACTGAACCGGAGGAAGTTATGAGCAGAAACATACATATAGCTTGCAAAAATTCATTTTGAGAACTACTAGAATAAGTTTGATGCAAAAGGGATGGTCCTAAGGCAATTTTGACACACTCTACTTTATTTGTTTGTATAATTCAAAAAAATAGACTAGAAATTGAGTTTTAATGTATTTTCTAATAAATTAGAGTGATTCTAGGGCTGGCCCTTATCCACCCCTAGGTCTAATAAGTTACCTTCACTATGGGAAACGGCTTTAATAGTCACGACGCTACGTCCTGCTGCTGCTCCTCCTCCTCCCCCTCTCCCTCAGTCTCTGTTTGATCTACCTTCCATCCGACGAACTAGATGGTTAAATTTAGAGACAGATCTACAGTGTTGGCATCGCGATCAAGAAACCTGGTGCCTTTCAGACAAACCCTTCTTTTTTATTACTACCTTATTAATATATGTACATATAGACCTACAATTTAAAGTTTAAAAATAGTGATTTAGTGTTAAAATGACCCTGATGACCCCCATGACTTGTTTTCCTGTGTCCGCCCCTGGTTAAATCTGACAAGCATGACGGAAGCTCGCCGGATTTAAGAAGAGGGTGACAAGGAGATGTGTCATAATTTTTGCCATTTATTTTTTTAAGCTAAAGTGCAAGTGCACTACCATTTCATTTAAATAGAAGAAAAAACTATACAAATATATAGGAGAGGGAAAGGAAGAGGGGAGGAATGTTCAATCAAAAGAGATTACATGTGAGGAGGCTGCCAGCCTGCCACCCCGGCTGCGAGAGCATCCCTAATGAGGGCTACAACTTGGGGACGGGTAGAGCCTAATTTTAGAAGATGCGCCTGTTTCGTTCTTTCCAGATTTTCCAAATCACATGGATGATGATGCCGTTGAGGGATCTAGCGATGGACTTCGGAAAACCAGCTTGCTTGGAGAGCCACCAGTCGTAGAAGCCGACCGAGCTAGAGTGAGTGGGTTGGTGAGGGAGCAGAGTATCCGCTAAGGCAAAAAGTGTCTGGTTAGGCCAGCCCTTACTGGCGAGGAGGCCGGCAGTGTTGATACGGTGATGGCTAAGAGTCCAAGCAAAGAACATTTATATGTATGGAGCATTTTCTTATCGAAATATCGTTTTTGTTCTCATGTAGCATTTAGCTTTGTATTAAGATGAATGATTCATTGTGGGACATAATATTTTCATCGGTTTTTGGTATTTTTCATTAGTTTTTGTTGACATGTTCTAGCGTTTTGGCATATTCTAATGGTTCTTTTAGCATGTTCCAACACTGATCAAGTATATTTAATATCTTTTACCGGGTGAAGGAACCTAAGGCCGAGAAGAGGGGTGAATCGGACTATTTCAATTTTTACTTTTGGTTACACTTAGTCATTTAGTCAAGTTAAGGCACACAGTTAGCGTGTGAATTTCTACACAAGTCTAGTAGGCGGAAGCAATGAGAGCACAAGTGTAGGAGGTACGAAGGCACTCGCAGGCAGTGGATATCAAGATGCGGTAAGTAAATGAGACAGAGAGGCGCAAACCGATCTTTTTACCGTGTTCGGTGCAAGCACCTACTCACGTTGAGGAAGCTTCCGGTCAAGGAAGCCGGGACTATCGTCCCTAGCCCTCAATCCACTCGGTGGTAGCTCTTCACCAACACATGGTAGGCGAGCTCCAAGCCTTCACACGAATCGGCAGCCTCCACACGCGAAGGACCCCGAAACACCGACTTCACAAGTGAAGCCGACCTCGAGCACACCGAGAATTTAGCACATCTCCGACGCAATGGAGAAGAGCACCTTGGGAAGCAAGGTGGCCGCCGACTCGATGGCGGGCTTTGCACACCCCGACGACGGAGAGGAAGCACCGTGGGAAGCACGATGACCTTCACGAAGAAGGGTTTGCTTGTGGTACGGTTGATGGAGCTTGGCGATGACGACGTCTCCCGGTTGCAAGAATCCCAAGAGCACAAGACCGGAGATACCACAACTCACTCAACCCTCATCCCACCTTGGAGGATGGAAAGACAACCATGGGAGAGGGCACAAACCTTGGGGGTGACGAGGAGGAGACTAGGGGATGTTCTCTTCTTCTTCCTCACTCCTTCTCCCTCACTCTCTCTCTCTCACTCAATCTCTCAAGCACATGGAACCCTAAGTGGAGATGGGAACCACGGGAGGAGCTCTCTTGGTGGCTAGGGTTGCAAATGAGTCTCTCAATCCTCTCCCACGACCAGGAATCCCCTTATATACTCCCCACTTCGAAACCCTAGGAAATAGATCTCAGATCCAAACTCAAGCCCTAGGCCGGACAGCCCCCGGACAACTCCCGGACAGTCCGGACGAAGGCAAGCGCTCTACGTAGAAAATACAATTCGAGATAGAGGGGACTCAACAAGGTTCGGACAGTCTGGACGCCCAGGCCAGACAGTCGTCTGGACTGTCCACCCGAAGGCATGCGCTTCCTGGAAATTAAAATTGTAAGCTGGGGAGGAAAACACTTGGGCCGGACAGTCCGGCCTACAGGTCCGGACAGTCCGGCCGAAGGCATAATTTCGTCAGCTTCCCCAGGCCCCCAGGCTGCCGAAAGCTTCCCGAATTTATATGATTTTTTTTGTTACTCAAATGAAAAACTTGTCAACATAAAAAAGATGTGCCTTGAAATTCTCTACAACTTTCATGATTTGATATTTTTAATTCGAGCACGGGAAGGCTCTCAAAAATACGAAATACTACATATCTGCCACGAAGGCCGAGCCGGGCCACTTGGGCCGGACTGTCCGGGCCCAGTTGCCCTAGCTCGGCCAGCAGCCCACAAAATCCACTATTTTTGTAGCATTGTCCGAACAAAGATATTTTTGAAGATTTAGAAATATTTGGCGCCAAATTTAAGCTCAACGGGCAGGAAGGTTCGTAGGCTTAGGCGGGAAGTTTCGCGCCCACAAAGGATTTCGGTTTTTGGATGGATTAGTTGCTACGAAACCTTAGACAAGTGGCTACCCTTGGAATCCCCTGGACCTATCCCAAACTCTCTCGAAGACGAATGAGGATAAGACACCGGAGATGTGCTCTGTGAGACCCTGTAGCCAGAGATTCGACAATCGGCAGGCATAATGGCCCTAGGCTACACACGCAAGAAATCAAAGAAACTAGGAAACAAATATCCTTAATCTTGACGTGATCCAACTCTACAGCTCAGTTGCCATCAATTACCAAAACCAAATAAGCCCCTCGGGAGCTTGCTCTTACACCGGGTCTTTTATTATGTTTCATAAGTTTTTTGATATATTTAAATAGATTTATTGGCATGTTCTAAATAATTCTATTGCTTTTTCAATGACTTCATGTTGCATATTGTATGAGCAGAACATCATATTTCAATAGTCACAACCAAATATTTCAGTGCTATTTTGTGTATGTTCTAGCAGTATATAGAATATAAGCTATCAACAATTGGAATAAGCGTTCAATTTTTTTTAGATCATACATTTGATCCACAGTTGCTTAAAATAATACTACATATATAAGCTTGAGGTTAGTTTGGTATAAAAGGTCACGAAGCCATTTCCTATTTGTCTTCCCATCAAGCAGGCAACCACCCCTCACCCACACAGGTCGCGTTCCATACATTTTCCACGGCATGGAAGGCCTCCTCCCGCTCCTCTACAGGGCCATCAAGGACCGTCGGAGCGGCCGCGCGGCCTACCCCGGCGTCGGCCAAGGCGCGGGGGAAGACCGTTTCGCCGCCGCCGTTGACCTCCACGACCCGGAGCAGAGGCGGCGGTGGCTGCAGCAGGAGGTGCGGTCGCCGCTCCACTCGGCGGCGGCGGAGGCGGAGGGGCACCGGAGGAACCTGTCGCTGGAGAATCTGGCCGGCGAGGTGGGTCTCTCGCCGGACCGGCGGCTGCGGGTGGCGCTGCCCAAGGCCCGCAGCGTCCGCGTCTTCTCCTGCATCGGCGCCGGCGCCGCCGCGTGAGCGCTGTTTGCGCGCGCGGCGCGCTTAGCCGATTAGCCGTAGGTAATTCCGTGTTTGTGTCTAGTGCGGTGTGTGTCCGTGTGAGTTCATCAACCTGTAAATATACCGGATTATTCAGCATATGTATGTAATTTTTTAAAAAAGAATGATAATTCAGGATACGATTTGAGATTGTGCGATAAGAATTATAAGCAGCTAGGTGATTCTCTCTTTTTTTTTTTTTTTGAAATCATGGTGTTCTTCTTGTACAAAAATGTTCTTACACAATCTTCTCTTTGGTTTCAAATAAAGGCCGCGGTTTCAAATAAAGGCCGCGTAATCTAGTGGATTCATGCCGATGGACACGTAAAAGAGATCGTTTGTCAAGACGGGTGCCTTTCTTCTACCACTTTCCGCAATCTCACTCCATCGGCCATCGATGCTGCTGGTTGAGCACATCATGATCATCGGCCTTTGTTTGGTTTGTTATGCTACTCGGTGTAACTTATCAAACCTATGTATTCTTGTGTTTGTATTTTAATTTTGAGAGCTTTTAAAAATAATCTCTTAATTTAAATCCCTTTCATTTGACTTGCTTTTTAAAGTTTACAAATAGTCTTTAAGATAGGGAAAAAAACTTTTGGTGAGCAACGTTAGCTTGTTCCTACCTAAATTTTAATTGATTACTAGCTGAATAAGCGGGCCCATGGCCCGCCGGTTCGGAGGTCGATTATGGTGGTTATCTGGCTATGCATTTCTATATGCCTTGTAAAAAAAAGATACAAATCATAAATCAGATAAGAGGGAACTGAAAAAAACGAAGTACAGAACCATTGACATAGCCCAAATACTCTATTTTTTATATCTTACTGAATAGCAGAAGTAAAATGGACAACCATGTCTCGTTGCATTCATGAACAAATATTAAAGAGTGAAATGTTAAGTGGGCCCTATTCTAACCCATCGCTGCATATACCTAATCACATATGCACATTAGTAACAGGTCTACTGCAAATGCCTTGTCTGAAACCAATACCAAAGTTCCAGCAGCAACACACAAAATTACTGATGCCCTGTCTGAATTGTGCCAAGCCATTCCTAATACATAGCAACATGGTCAAATCATTTTTTTATCTTCTAACAGAACTGCACATAAAACCACTTCAAAATATCCAAAGCTCTACATATACAAAAAATCTCTCTTAGATTTCTAAGGCTCGACAAAACAAAATAGATGAATGCATATGATATACCATGCCATAAACAATAATTTCTAAACAATAGGCTGCTAGAATAATATTATGTGAAAGTGATTCTATAAGTTCATTCTGTAAGTACCTATTAATATTTTTTTCTTAAAACAGGTTGTGCCTCAATTAAAGCCAAGCCATATAATTCCTTCAACACTCAGTGAGGCTCATCAAAGTTCAGCATGACCAACTAAAAATGCTTAAATGGGTCTGATAATTAAGAAAATGTATGAAAAATACACAAAAGCAAAAATGTTACTGCATATGAAGAGATCACTGACCTCCCATTGTCTTCACGTAGAGCCATACATAATGATACAATGCAAGAACCTTGTAAATCTAACACACAACGCACTCCAATTGCACGTAAAAATGGAAAATAATGTATAGGGATTTGAATCAGCTGACATTACCTATTTGCCACTTAATGTGACCTGTGAGATTTGAAGTTGAGATCGTAGGGCAGCCTTTCAGAAAATATCCATGGAACCTGCAATAAAACGAAGTTTAGGATCATATCTTTTAAAATATAAAAATGAAACTGTTAGAAAAATCCAGATCCAAGCGCATTTCGGGGGAAGCGTAGGCCCAGTTACATCTGACCCTTTTCTGCCGAAATTATTTTTTTTATAAATTTATTTTTTATTCTTTATGCAAAAATACATGCCGAGTTGAAATTTAGACAGATCTAGGCCCCAGTCGTGCTTTGAAACCACGATAGAGCGGCGATCGCTCATTGAAAGCACGATAGCTTGCTGAGAGAGTGGTTGCAGGCTGACAACTAACGGACGCTACAACGATCGCGGTTTCAATTTTTATTTTTTTTTAGAACAAGTCCACATTTTCATTCCTTAAGCTTCCACAAAATTACAACCAAGTCCAAGAACAAACTCGAAATTACAACGAATCCACTAAAGGACCTGATCGAACAACACAGCATGAAGCTTTCCCTTCTCACCACGCCGGCAACGAAGAAGAACGTCCTGGCCGACATCGACAAGTTCCGGAGCCACTAATCCAGGCAGTGGATTGAAAAGCCCCTAGCAACAATCTTCTTTACCGCACCAAAATCCAACAAAACCTGAATAAAAGAGCACAACTCCACAAGGAACAAACCAACGCCGATGATAACCAACAACATCAACTTCGATGACGGCGACGGAGTCTCCACCGACTGACCAAACCCTACACCTCTTACCAATGCCCTCATCCCCTTTATCAGATCCAAAAAAATCCAAAGAGAAGACGAAAACACCGAGGTCTAAGACAAACTACAACTACTACGAGAAGAACCAAGAGCCAAGGAGACCTCATCTGCCAGCACCGCCAGAACACCGAACCCGAAGCAAGAAGCCACCAAAAAGCTCTGAAACCTTCTCGCCTCTTTATTTCTACCGCTAAAACTAAACCTAAACTTACTGCTGTACAACCCCCGGGTCAAGATCCTGGTCTCCCCTACCTTGACGCCGGCTAGGAGGCCGCCGGAGGCAGAGGAGACGCTCAGATCTGGCCGGGGACGAGCTCCGCCCGAGCGCCCTTTTTTCTCGCGAGAGGATAAGGCCAAGAGGCTCAGACGCGATAGACCGAAGAAAAAGTTTTGGCTAATGACCATATCGCGGTTTCAATTAACAATAGGCCGATCTCTCCCAGGCACGTACGTTCTAGGAAACATACAGTACAGAGTATATTAAACTTTCAATTTTTTTAATTTTTTTGTGTAAATTCAAAATTCAAAAAAAAAATGAAAGTTTTAAAAATGGGTTCTTTAGAATTTTACATGAATTTTAAAATTTGTTTCGTGTAAATTGGATATGGTATGAAATGTTAATAGATATAAGAGGAATAAAAAATCAACTCACGTACGTGTTTCCTGGAGATCGTGGCCCTATGGTTAATTTGGTGTGCGATCAGCTAGTGAATTGTAGCGTCCGTTAAACGTCGTTGGTCTCAGCAAGCTATCGTGCTTTCAATGAGCGACCGCCGCTCTATTGCGGTTTCAAAGCACGAGAGGGGTCTAGATCTGTCTAAAGTTCAACTCGACATGTATTTTTGCATAAAGAATAAAAAATAAATTTGTAAAAAACAATTTCCTTTTCTGCCCCAGTAAAGCCAGTTCCCCAGCCCAACTAGCATAGCAAGCAGAAGGCGAATAAGGCCCAGCAAGCATAAGCGACCGATTCCGGCCCAGTGATTGGTGGCTGGTGGGGAGTGGGGGGCCAACGCTAGCTGGCAGCTGCCACAAAACGCATGCGATGAGCGGCAGCGAGGGAATGCATGCACAGAGAGCCAGCATGCAGGCAGTAACGGCGAGATTTGAGCAACTTCCCAGCAAAGCCTGCAGGACGCGAGGTAAGCATCCGGCTGGAAAGTGGAAGGGCACGCATGTTTTCTACGGGAGGATACACGTTGCGGGGGCAAGGGAGCCTAGGAAACCAAAAATATCTTTTGACGGCACAACATTATTTGTATCTTTGTGGAGGAAATATCTCGGCGTCCTTTTAGAAAAGCTTATGAGCTTTATACACAGAGACAAACTATGCTGTTTCTAGTCTAGCAAAGATGAATTGATGGTGCGTGGTGGCGGTGTGAAACAGAAGCAACAATTATCTGGGGGTGGGCATTGGAGTAAATGTGTAAATTTTACCGGTTTAGAGCTAGGTCTTTTTGTGCTTGCTCATGGGGTGTAGGGGTAAACTTGTAAATTTTAGCAATTTAGAGCTCCAACCTACCAGTTTTGCCCATACAAACTCCTATATAAGCCTAGGCAGGGAAAGAAATCAACACACACAGAAATGAAATTCAATCCCATTGACAATAATATAGAGTAGAGATGCCCCTCTTGCCACCATGCCCACTAATATTGTTACTGACTCAAAGTGTGGATATGTCAAGTAGCGGTGACGTTGGGCCACTTGGGAGTGGTTCTTATGTGCCTGTCATTGTGGTTCTTGTCGTCATCGGAGCCGTTATTATTGCTTCCGTGGCTATGGGGCACTTCTGTTTTAGGCATAAGGCATTTCACGGTGTTGGTTATGACGTCGTGCATGCCTATGTGGCACGCAAATGCACCATATGCATCGGTGGTGATGCCACTGACGTTGGCGTCCCCATGAAGAAGGAATGTGATATTGAGGGGGTTACTGTGAAGCCAGAGAAGGCGACAAAGTCCGAGCCACCACATGCGGTGGAGCATGAGGAAGGTGGTGCCAATCATGAAGATTCCTAATATGATCGTGATTCATGCACCAATTTTGGGATCTTTGGAGCCCTTGATGTATCCAAGAATGCCATGATATGACATGATATTTTCAAGGCATTCAAAATAATTTCTAATGTAATGATTTGGTTCTGGTGGATCAAAGAATAATTAATAATAGATTTTTCTTATCTATCTTATTTTCTATATGCATTTCTATATTATTTAGGTTTCATTTTATTTCGATGTGTATAGTTTTATAATTTTCTTTCGTGGTTGTATGTTTCAAATTTAGTGCTCAGTCCGGGCCATTTCAATCCATGTAATGTCACTGGAAGGTGGTTTGAAAAGTTCAGTGAACATATATAGGAAGGACATTTAAACCGTCCATCTATATATATTAACTTGATACATCTTATACAACTCAAACAAAATCTGAATAGTCCATAAACTGATAAGGGTGTTTGAAGAACCATCAATGCATAAATCCTTTGGATTTTAGTTACCCTCCTAAATCTTGAGTTGTTTTGGAATCAAATTGCTTCTAAATTCATTACCCATGAAAATCACTAAAGATGGTACTATTGTATATTTCCTTTTTTAGACACATTTATATTTGCTATTCAAAATATTTATTTTATGTAATTAAATTTGTATCCAGTAAATGAGTCATTTCCCATCAATACTTGTTCTTAAAAGGATACAAGGTAAATTCAATTTACAGGTTAATGATATCGCTTGTTGTTTTGCTACCTAGCACTATAATAAAAACCTATACTAATTAAATATTATTGTTGTGAACCCTTAATTTAATTAGTATCATGCTTCGAGTAAACAAACTTAGTCTTTATATACATGAGAATGAGAATATAACAAAGTAAACCATTAGAAAATTTAGAAAAAAAATCTACTTACCTTCTTAACTATTATGGCGCAGATATTTAACCTCGCGTTTTGAAAAACGGGGTATCTATTGTCTTGCAACCATTACGGTTCAGATGGAGGGTTTTGCCAGGTATACTCGTACATATGGCATTTTCTCTTCTAAAATATTTTTTAAAACACGGGTGCCATACTGGCCAGTATGTCTTCTTCTTTCTTGCTCCCTTCCCCCTCTCTCCCTCCCTGATTATCTTCCTCCTCGGCTCCCACATCTGGATCTCGCGCAGCTCCGTTCCTGCCTGCCGCCGGCCTGGTGTGCCGTTGCGGGATGGCAGTACATGGCGGCAGGGAGCGAGCTGACGGTGATGATGTAGGAGCAGCAGCACGGCGTGGCTGGCAGGGGGCGATCTGGAGCTAGGGGCGCGAAGTCGGGGTCGGAGGGGAGCGAGCTGTAGGGCGATATGGACCTCGATGACGACATCAACGGCGAGCTGCAGGGGCGGTTCGGCGGTGGCAAAGGCGACGGGAAGAGGCAGCAATGCAAGAACCTCAGTGCGGGGAGGAAGCGGCGGAAGAAGCTCACAACGATCGCCTCTACAAGCTCCGGTCTCTCGTCCCAACTTCACCAAGGTACGTAGCATCATCTCAATGATCAATTGATCATCATGTACATCAGTACATGCATGGCCATGAATGCTTGCATCTTGATTCGATTCTAATTGGTTGAAATGCTGTTGATGAAATTAATTTAGATGGATGGCGCATGATTCTTAGGGAGGGATTGAACTACTGCAATCCCAGCGCCTGCCGCCGATGAGCTCCTCGCCGTCGACGACGTCCTCCTCGCCTTCCAGCGCCTACTCCCATCCGGCCGCCCCTACCACTACCACCAACATCCACCTCGGCACCTACATCTGGATCTCGTGAGGCTCTGTTCCTACCACCGCCGGCCTGGCCGTCGCCTGCCCTGCCGTTGCAAGTGCTGGACCCTGACGCCCAGTGGTGGATTCAAGACGAGAATTTAGGTACAGCGAAGTGTAAAATACACCAAGTACATAAATAGCCGAGTACTCTAGTATAGCATAATATATGTTCACAAAAGAACATCGAAACACATATTAAGTTTGAATAATAAGATAAGAAAGCAAATAGTAAAAATTAAGAAAGCAATAGTACCATATTGGAAATGGCATATTATGCAAAATGATAGTCACACTCACATATATAGAAATTGTCCATCAACAACACCAACTCCAATGTAGCTATAGAAATCCAATCTACAACAAAAGATATTGCTAATTAGCGAACCAAGAATATAAATTTGAAATATTTAGATGTCTGAAACATTTAAAACAGTAAAATATACTAAATCTATAAATCACTAAATGTCTAAATCTATAAATCACTAAATCTCTAAATAATTAAATCTCTAAAAGACTAAAATCACCTGAATCTGAATCTGGGCGTGTGTCTGTAGGTTGTTGGTAGTGGCTCTCTGCCTAGCCCTAGCCCGCTAGATCGTCGTTCACCGTCCAGGGAGGCCGGGAGGGGGAGTCGGGACCCGGGAGCCCTAGCAGAGGGAGACGGCGGTAGGATGCGGAGGGATGCAGCCGTGGAGGCGAGGACGGCTTCCGGTTTGTCAGTGTTGACAACTCGATGGCGTGGCTGTCATGGTCGGGAGCTGAGAGAGAGGGTGAGATTGAGAGGAGATTGGGGAGGGAGTCGGCCGGGGGTCGAGGTCGAGAGGGGAGGCCGGAAGGGGAAAGTGGTGTGGGGCGGTGGGGGTGGGCCGGCTGGGCCAAAAAAATATACTAGATTTTTTCCTAGGTACCTCTAATATATACTGGATTTTTCCCTATCCTCCTAGCTGATGGTAAGTGGGCCAAAAAAATTTACCTCCAGCCTAGGCCCAAGGTGCCCTAGCAGTGGGTCCGCCCTTGCTGACGCCTCTTCATCCGCCCATTTTCCTATTGGCACCGTCTGTCCCTGCTCTTGACAGCGCCTGGCGTAATGAAGCGTTCAGATTCCCCAGCACCGGGTGTGGATGCGCGTTCGTGGCCACCGAGATGCCGGGATCATATCTTGTGCACAATTGCACATGGAGGAGAAGCGCACATGTGTAAACATTAATATGGATTGTCCAACTCTCATCCAATGGTAGCTTTATATTTTTGCAATTACCCTCTCCCATCTCCCCTGATAGGTCGAGCACGCGCCTTCCATCCCTTCGCAAAAAAGGCCAAGTGGCCGTTGAATGCAGACTGAAGAGCTAAGATTTAAAGTTTGCACAAATGTACTTCTCCTCCATGTGCATAGGATATGATCCCTATATGGTGGCATCCTGATAGAAGGCTTGTGGAGCCTCACCAAGCTCAAGTTCTTGGGCCTTACTAGCAACAACATTGCTAAGCTCCAGTGCCTTGATTTCGCCAAGGGGGGAGGAGAGAAGAAATAGGAGAAGAGGGAAAAGGGACAAAGGAAGAAAAGTGTTTATAATTTGAAATGCAAGATCTATTACTATATAATTTTTTAAATAATTCATGTCAATTCTATGTGGCAATATTACACCATCCAGACTACCATGGTGGCAAAATCGTTTCTAGAGCGTTATTCTTATTGCTTGAAGTACCTTTTGGGTAGATACCCGATTTAGTAGGCGGGGCCAAGTGTCTCACCCATAATAGTGGAGGGGTGACATAAACTTTTTTGTAAATTTTAAGATTCATTGATAATCATTCATTATGGATGTCCCTTTTTAATACTGTATAATTGAAAAGGCCTGCAAATTTCAGTGTAAAAGCTAACTATCAAGGTTCCATTTTCATAATGATTTTATTTGTCTTATCATTTATATGGTATATTTCCTCTAAATTATGATAAATATGCAACAACCTATATCACCATGTGCAAATGAGTTACTAGTTTGAAGCAACACACAAATTGAGAAAATCACCCATATCATATAATTAATTGCGATATTACAAAATGAAAATAGATGTCTCAAACTAATGATCTCGTGCATATATATGTACAATAATGGTAGTTTACTAAAAATGTTAATCTTTAGAAAACAAAAGTATGGGACACATTTGTAAACTTGTCATGTGATATATTATGTAGATCTCCACAGCAAAACAAAACAAGATACAATCGAATACATAGATTAAATTAACATACCAACAATGTTGAAATAAAAAACCACGCTACCATGCATGTAATAAATCATAAGGACAACACCATAGGCTACAAAAAAAGATACAATTGCAAATATATAGACACAGATACTATATATAATTTAGATTTTTTTTATGATGATATAATCCCCATAGAAGTTCATTATAGTGCACCAATATTTTTACTAAAATTTACTTTTCTTAAAACATGTCCTCCATCGTTAGTATGACATTTTTAGAGATTTTTATTGTTAGTATTAACTTTAGGTTGGTTAAACTCCTTGGTCGCCTAGCCAAAAGTCATAGCCATGTACCTTTAGATGCTCTAGCCGAAAAGGTTAATGGACATCTTATGATTGCCCCGACTTCAAATTAGGGGTGTTAAGGTTATGAATGCCCTACCTGTGATCATGACCACGACAATGTCCGCCATATGGGTAGTCAAAGGCTCGCCAATCGACTATAGCTATAATCATGCATCCAAAGCTTATTTGCCAATTTGTCCCTTAATGTGTGCAGTTGGTGCAAATCATGGGGCTTGTTGCCCACGATGCGAAGATGGTACCAACTGCCTTGAAAACCTCTATTAAGAGCGGTAATTGATACTTAATTTTCACAAAACATTTAATTAATGGGGTCAAGTCCACAGCTTCATGATCGCCATTGTACAAGGCCTACATACCACTCATCACCCCCACCCCCTAATTCATAATATTGTAGCAAAGAGATATACATGCTCTGTTTGTACTTTGTAGGCACACCATGTAATCATGCATCCATAAACTCTTGTCCAATAATAACTTACACTATGTAAAGTTATTATTTCTCTATAGGAAAAGCCGGAACTAGGATAACTCTTGCAACTTGCATTGTGAGTGTCTTAAATGTTTTTGAAGCTAACCTAGACCGTTTGATTCCTCAATTAAGAAGTAAGTTCGCTACAAATTTTTTCCAATTCATTGATAAAACTTGCCATCTCAAACACCTAGAAAAACTCATGATTCTTAAGAATGTTTCTGTAAAACATAAAATCTTATATGGTTATCAAATATGATTCAAAAGCCATTGATAGATGCTAGTATCTTTACATGATATCTAAAGGCTCAAATTTCTACCATATTAAAGTTAATATTGCATAGGCAAATAAAAGGTACGTCTATATAAGTGATGATGCTAATGTGCTTGCTGCTACACAACCTTTTCCCTCTTTCCTTCCTGTGGTCCCAGCAGGATACAATTATACCCTAAATATATTGATTCATCAAGTACATAACAACTATTTGTTAAAAATTAAACTCATGTTTTGTAGTAGTTTTTATTTGAATTACCCTACTACTTTGTACTCTGCTAAAGAAAATATACTACAAGAATAACTAAGTACAAAAATATACTACATAGCCTTTGAAATGTTTATTTCTTATAAATGTTATGACTTATGATAAAATGATTACGTACATAATTTCTTTTATCAATGAGACATCAATCTTTTTAGAAACCTTTTTAAAAAAAAATTACTTGCAGAAATTAATAAACAACCCATCCAATAAAATACATATTAATTAAGTGGGAGGTGTGGCAATCTCTTTCTCCACTCTCCCCCAAAGGACATCCACAAATAGAAGTGTTATCAACCATGTTCCCTTTTATCTACCATAAACTATTTGTTAAACCTATTACGGAAGCAACTCAGCACACCATGTCTCAACAAATTCTTTGTGATAAATTAAAGCACACATAGATTGCATCGAGTATGCCACTCTCATTACCACCACTATGAAAAGGATGAATATGATGCTACGAATACACGCCGGATGGATCACACGATGGATGATTTATATTGAACAACGTGGGTGTTTACATATTACATTGTGGCTTGGATCACAAGAATCATAGAGGTAAAGATGGAATCATATCATATCCTACCATAATAGCCAGAACCTTTTGGATCATACTATATACCAAATCTTTCAGAGGAGGGAGGAGGTTCTTGGTTGTCGATCGTTTCGAATGTGTCCCAAGGTTTAAAGCTCCACGATGCCACCAGCATCAAAAAATTTTATAATTTAACCCTTTAAAAAAAATAATTTTATTTCTAACCCCTCGGAATTTTTTTTTCAAATCTAACCCTTTTGGACGCGCCATCTCAGCTGGCGCGGCGCATGTACTCTGACGCGCCAATGCATATGGCGCGGCAGAGGTGCCACGCTGGCGTTCCCGGTCAATGGCCGCCAGCGTGGAGAAGCGTGGGTCCCACCTTGACGCGCCACCCCGCCTGGCGTGTCAAGGCCCTATACAGAGGCCTGCGCGGGGCTCCTCCTCTTTCCTTCCCTCTCCATTCACTCCTCATTTTCCCTTCTTTCCTCCTCTCCCCTAACCAATCACCCATTGCAAGAACTTGATCTTCATCCGGCAGGATTTGTTGTGGACAAAACCCTTTCTCCACCATGGCAGGTGATCTCCTCTCGATTAATCCATGTTTGACACATTTTTGAGTGGGTTAGGGTTAGGGTTAGGGTTAGTTTGTGTTTTGCGGTTATTATTGTAATATTGATTCTTGTAATATGAATCGGTAGTATTTTGTGTAGTTTAATGGTGGTAGAAACTATGTTGAATTATATGGAGACTTTACATTTTTTATTTAATGTAGGAAATAATGCTGATAAAGGGAAGGCAAGACTCAAATATGCGGATTACCCTAGGAGTAAGGATGCTCCAGTTCGTTCCTCCCCGTATCCGGTTCCACTTTGTGAGCACGACCTTCCTGCGGAGGTTCAACAGTCTAGGGACCCTGATACTGCCGGTAGGGCGTTTTACACTTGTGGTATAAAGCACGGTAACAATATGCAGTGTTCTATTCGACCGTGTTGTTTTTTCGAGTGGATTGATGGCCCAGAAATGTACGATCCGAGAATCCGGCTCTTTCCCTGGCGCTCCATGGAAACTAAACCAGTAAAGAATTTTAGGCGTTGGATTCCTCCTCGTGCAAACCCACCAGAAATGACAAATGAGGAGAAGGCGGTCGCAAGTGCGGGGAGAGCAGTACACCCTCCTTTATGTCATTGCATTGAACGGTCTATCTTAGTAAGGCCTAACCCAGGGGTGGACTTTACCCCATTTTTCCGTTGCCCGTACAATGATTCAGTAAGTGTACGCATGCCATTTTCTATTTAAATTAGTATCATTTTGTACTAAATTCGATAACAAAACGAGTTTTCCGTAGGATGGATGGCCTTTGTGTGAATTCCAGGAGTACATTTATGGTCCCAAGTCCTGTTGGCCTTCTAGTGCGGAAGTGGAGGCCTTCCACTCCGGGGATAAGAAATGGCCATGTGAGGAATATCCACCCACCACTTGTAAGTGCGGGATACTGGCCCGTACAGGTGTTGTCCCATCGGAGCTCGGGTATGGATATTATTGTAGCAACTCTTATGGTGATTTTTGGGTACGTAT